>CM029636.1:4245002-4427827 GCA_017311315.1 Dendrocalamus latiflorus | reverse complement strand
ATGCCCGTAACTAAATATGTCTCGGAACGGAATCCTACTCGGACTCAGGCGGGAGATTATGAAATTTTAGAGGATTGGGAGGCGAGAAATATATCACAGACGGTTTTTAATACAAGCCGTTTATGATAACTTCATTATCAAAGATGGTTTTTAATACAAACCGCCTGTGAAGTATCACAGACGGTTCTAGATAAGAACCGTCTGTGATAATGGCGGATCACAGACGGTTCTTATCTAGAACCGTCTGTGATAAGAACCGTCTGTGATACTTCATAGGCGGTTTGTATTAAAAACCGTCTGTGAAAATGCCACAGATGGTTATTCGTATGAACCGTCTGTGATACTTCATAGGCGGTTTGTATTAAAAACCGTCTGTGAAAATGCCACAGACGGTTATTCGTATGAACTGCCTGTGATACTTATAGCACAAACAATTTCTAGCCGTCTATGATGTAAACGTCCAGTTTAGCCTTTTTTAAGTAGTGCGCCCTGTCGTACTAAATAATTTTTAGAAATTAAAGACGCACAGGAAACGGAAATGGAAGTATATATCGAACAAATTAAAGACGCACATGAGTGGCTCTTGTCGGTTTGCATGAATGTAATAGTGAGTTTATGGAAAGTTTTGCACGGAAAAGGTGTAGTTAGTTAGGGGCTCGAATTAGGTGGCCACATATAAGTTATGCGCCTCAATAACTATCCAGCAATTGCACATGCATGAACATCTACCTAGAGAATCATATTGCCATCCAAGCGTGTTGTTCATTGTTGGTTGAATTCAATATTTCATTGCGATCCTATCTTGGTACTATGTCGCTTCAACTTGAAGACATGTGCTCAGTGTCATCTGGTACGTGGGTGCGTATCAAAGATTTTTGACCCTCTTTAAGAGAAGGATGGCTTTAGTTACAACCCTACTAATTAATACGTTATTCTTTATTAATTTGTCCTTTTTCTGTTCAACTGGAGAGAGATTAGTTCAGACATCAGGCTCAATATTCGTCGTCGTCGTCGTAGCGATGATAAGACATGCACGCAAGCTAGCTATAGCTAGATCAACTGGTACATGCATGAACAACGTACGACAAGGGTCGATGGTACGACTTAAAGTGGTTTGCTGTCGCTAGATCCAAAACCGCATCTGCAGCATGATTTGAAGTTCCACAAATTAATCATTGTTTATGTATCAACGAGGAGCTGCTCCATGAGCTAGCTAGCTTTGCACTGTTGACTTCCAAACTCACAACCTTTAGTTACTAAGCAGATGTTGTTTTAAAACACGTGCAGTCAAATATCTTATACTTTGACCATGAACTACTGTATACAGAACATTATTTAAATTGATCATATCAAAATAATATTAGTATATTTATCATCAAAAGCAATTTCGTAATATTGTATTGTTTATATATGAAGTTTTACTAACAATAACTAGACAAATAATACTCAAATGTGTGTATTGGAGTTCGTATATCAAAGTTTGGAACCACATCCAGAGGAATTAACTTCAGTTACCTCACTACTTCATAATCAACTTCTCTACCTTACTTTGAGTTTTCTTTTTAATTTTCTCCCTTACCGTTTCATAATGGCTCGATGAATATGTCGTGCCATCCTCCTAATCACAGTCATATCGCTACCACAGAAAGGGTGATAAGTCAATAGGGTCCTGATCTTCCGATAGGATGATAATCTCGATTTTAGTGGAGGTGACTCTTGCGATCCGACTACAACCGTACTACGTCGCTTGCGCCTTAGCAACCGCTGAACCAACCGCAAGTCGTTATCAACCATGCCAACAACGCGGTTGACCTGACCACGAAGGTTTATTCCTGCATGCAATCGAAGAACACACAAGAACAAGATAACAAACAATCTGAAATTACAAATATTTATATTGAATTCAAAAGGTGGAATTCCGAAAGCTGTCTTGACAGGTGGTCATCCGACACAACTGAAAAACAGAAGTTTGCACAAGGGCTAAACCTAAATTCAATGAAATCCAAAGAGTTCAAAGGGGGTAGAGGATGAATATATGAGTTGGAGAAGAGAGAGGGAAGACCAAGGGTCGTCCTGGGGTTGGACACCCACCCTAAAAAAATTACAAAGCCCTTGGGCCCAATTGGAGGTGGCGCATCACCTTTAGACTCGGATTCAAAAATAGTCCTGAATTGTTTCGGTGATATCTTTCCGTACAGAAGGAATTTTGAGGTGAGACCAAATCTATTGGAAAGAGGATAAGATAAACTTTTCATCAAGTACTCACCCATCCCAAACGGACTCCGGATACGAATTCTATACATATTGGAATCGGCCTTGTCAGGCTGAAGCAGCGTCAGATTGTTTTGGCAATTGCGATGCGACCAAAAGGTTTATGAAGCTGAGTTTTTACCCATTGGATGGGTCTTGGAATAAGCTTTCCAACAAACACAAGAACACCTAAGTCAGACTTCGTTTGTGAAAGTTATGGCCATTTAATTACAGGCCTATCTGGCTGTCCTGAACCGAATCCGAATTGAGTTCTGAGTTGATTCCGACTTTGATTTTAGTTGGGCTTGAGGAAATTCCGAATTGGGCTTCGAAACCTCATCCAAACTTGGGATTTAAGTTCTTGGACCTCTCCCCTTTTTTCCCTCCCACTGCATGGCTTCTCCTTGGCCTTCTTCTTCCTTGTTTTTCTCCATTGCTTTGGCGCCAGCCTTCCTCTCGGTTCGAAAGTATTCCATTTATCACACCTGAGAATGAACAAAGTTGTGACATGAAGTAGTATTTTATTCTCATGAATAACATTGGTAGTAATAGATAAAAACGAATTCACCTTTTGTTCAATCTTAATATTAGGTGCTATGGTTGTATGCGTTTGTGGCATGGTCACATCATCCTCCCCTTCTTGACAAAAAAATCATCCTCGGTTTTAACAAATGTGTAGCCTCACGTATTGCATGATCTTGATCATAAATCTCAGTATATAACAATAGACGCAACAAACTCTCATTATGTAATATCATAAGTTCTTTGTCAAACAAAGTGAACCTGTTTGAAATGAACTCACCTGATAATTTAATGGATGCGTAGGAGTTCTTATAACTGGAACAACAAGCATAGCAAATATGGTTGTATCCATAGAGTGCATGTTCTCATCATTCTCCCCTTCTTGAAAACAATACCGTCCTCGTCTTTTGATAAGCTGAAAATAGGGTAACAAAGAAGCCAATGTGTATGCGTGGTATATGTATATGTCATCTATTTTAACAGTTCTTCGTTGTTGCACAATTAATGTTATAAAACAGCAGTGATCATAAAATCTCATTGTATTATTAACCCAAGAGTGTTCATATATGTTAATGAGCAAATCAAAATCTCTCACACAGCAATTATTGCAACTTGATTTGCAAATATAAGTGAAGCATTTATGCAATTTGAATCTCTGAAGTTGTAAACTCGCAGTGGTGGCACACATGGGCAGAGCTACAACTTTTGGAATCAAACAAAGTTTATCCATATAATCATATCTCAATCAAGCAATAGCAAATTCATCTAGCAAGAGTGAAGACATGTGTAAGTTCTTCCATAATTCATCATCTTTATTCAAATTGTCCATACTAGATGGTGCAAAAAGAGATGAACACATGAGCATTGAATGAGTACTAAATTTTACTTTCCTCTCATATTGAACAAGATTCAACACACAAGAATTGTTGTCCAAAACAAAAGTTGTAGAAAAAGACGTCAGGAAACGGAGAAAAAAGAATCATTGAAAAAACGGCAGTTGAAAAGAAGTTATGGCCCAACTGATGAGTCAATGGGGTTCCGATCTTCCGATAGGATGATAACATCGATTTTGGTGGAGGTGACTCTTGTGATCTGACTACAATCGTACGACATCACTTGTGATATATAGCACATGACAATCATTACACAAATCTCACAAATGAATTAAACAATTGAATGAAATATAATTGAATTAATTGCTTGATTAAGCAGAACTGAGTGAATTACAATTTAATCAAATGTTTGAATATTAATCATCTTCGCCGGGGTTGAACTCTCAATTCTGTTGAATGACCTCTGCCATCATGAATTTGGAGATCTTTCCTTGAACTTCGGCGAGGTTGTCATGATCGTATGCACTTGAGTTGAATTCTACCCCCTGTCACTAGGAATGTTAAAAATCATTAGCATATATACATATATAGAAATTGATAATCACGAAATAAATATTGGCAGGTTGACGAACCTCAGGATCTTTCGTCTTAGTGCCCATGATTTTCTGCATATGTATGCAAACATAGAATCCACATATATTGCCCTATAGTTGTTGGTGGCACCGCACAAATAGAATTATATACATAGGTATTGTTAGTTCTAGAGTCATTATTGCAAAGTGTGATATAGGATTGCTATGTTGTAGCAGGTACCAAAAATTTTGTCCTATGTCGCAGTGTGACGCTGGATTCCTTATATCTCCCTCCCTAGGCAACGTAAGCGTTGAACGACCTATGTGATTCCAAAAAGTTAGCCTCAGCCATTGCAAACAAAGGAAAGACTACAATAGAGTTATGTATAGAGAAAATGTGTTTACCTGTCAATTGCGTGTTCCACAAAGGTGAAGTCGTGGTTGCTCCTAAGTAAGGAATCAAGCTATATTATCTCACTCTATTTTGGTACAATCACAATTAGAATCCAATGATATCTAGTCATGTGTGTTGTCATAGTGATTAATCCTAAGTTTGTGTTGCGTATAAAGTATAAATAAAACTTGTATGGAAACTAGTGAAGCACTTACCCCTAGTTAAAGCATACCATGATATAGTACTTGTCACTCTGAGCAAGTAATCCCTTCGTTATTTATTCTTCGATTAAGGATGTGTTATCCTTAATGCATTGCTCAGAGACCAAGTGTGGATCAAGGAAACCCACTAGTTGTCACCGTCGTCGGACTTGTTGGATCATGGATTTATACATAAGCAAGGAGTTATGATATTTATTGGTATTACATTAATATAGAACTTGATTGTACAGTACACTTACAGTGTCCAACATTGTAGAAGTGTGACATCGAGTTCATTGAGGTTGAATAGTAAGAATAAGTCTTTGAAGGCCACGACAAAGTAGCCCAAGTCGTGGAGGAAATATGCCTCAATGTATCTCATAGTGAATCCACTTTGTTGATTTGGCTTCCTATTGGACCTCTGCAAGTACCAAGCATGCAAAGTCCCACAAACCAGTCCAAGGTTGGATAATTGTGACTCGGGGACCAACGACGCTCCGAGCTTGTACTTCCTGATCCCGGGAGGTCCTTTAATCTTCTTCAGTTGGGCCTTAGCATGGGCCTTAGCACCTCGCTTGCGATATATCTTTAGCGTCGTCTCCATGGGAGCCGATAAGATGGATTTCTGAAGTGGAGCTTGAGGTGGAGTCATAGAAGGTTTTGTTTGACAGGGATGGTGTCATTAATCATGTCCACCTGGACCTTCATGAAACCAGTCCCTAGCTGGGCACCATGCACCAGTATCCCTGGCAAGCATGGATACACCATCCTCCACCCAACGTCAACAAGAATGGAGCCAACAAGTCCAACTCTGAGGATGCATAGTATGGGCTCCTACATAACGATACACGATGAGCTAAGGCATCCACCAAGTCTATCTATGTAGCATTCTAAAGATGTACATTACATGGATGTCGTTGATAGGTAAGCTAGTGTCAGTATGTTCAGATTGTGGTACGGACACGTAGCTACTCTAACATTGAGGGGGACTGGGTACCGCAATAATGGGGGTACTTACAAGTGGTTGTGGACTTCTCACAGATCTTCCCTCAGTAAATCTATCTCTCTCTCGAAGTAAGGTAGTTATCTCCTGAAGTGTTGCATCAAAGTCCTGTTTCATACATTCTGCACGCTCGGCCTTGGATCTCTTCCTACTCATATACATCTCGGAGTAGTTTGGGAATCCGTACCTCTAAGATACGTAAACCCCTAGGCCTCATATGCGGCCTGGGTTCTCCTTATTTTCCAGGACCGTGGATAGTATATCCATCTCCCTAGCTGCTTCGAAAGAACCTTAAAAAGATTTGGTAGTCAATATTTGCTGCAAAAGGTAATCATGTTATTTAGACCCCATAAAATTATGGACCTATTAACAACTAGGTAATTTAACATATCTTACCAGGCGTTGGGATATTTCCCGTATGTGGGGTTTTTGAAAGAGGTGGCACCCGAAGACATGGTTGATGACCTCGCTCTTAACCAGTTTCGGATGCACTTGTTTATGATCCTAGCAAATGGTGGGGAAGCTTATGATCGGATTGCGATCTCGTCCTCCATCCTCCATTAAGGGATTTTACCCACGTACCCAGCGGTGCCGAGTCTATGGGGTGAGTATTTTGTACCTAGAGAGCCTTATGCACCACACTTTCTAGTTGAAATTTAGTCATCGTCTTCATTTGCACAAACATTTCCCATGCTTCTAGCCACATGAAAGGATACCTCATGAAGAGTGTGCAATCCTTGGTCATATACTGCATAACAATCGTGCTCTTGAAGGTCTCCATGCTTTTCCCATCGTGAGGAGTGCCTGCCGTAGCACAAGTCCCTAAACTTCTGCTAGGATCTCGAATGAGTTTGAAATTTCCCTCCACAGCTCATTTTTCTCGTCTTTTGTCAAAGCTTTCCCATTTGCTGCAGTGATGAGGACCCTTTGTCTTCCATGTATCCCACAGGTAGTTCAAAATGCTGCCACTACTTTTTTCAGTTGTAGAGGGACCCATCCAGAGACACCGCCGTGATGGTCATTCGACCCTCTGGCCTTTTCGACACTCCTCTACCATGCTTAGTTACCCCGGTCTTTGGAGCATCAGACCCATTCGACGACATCGATGGTGATAACGATGACGCTATCTCTCTTACAAGAAAAAACAATTACAATGAGTTGTGAGCATAAATATTGGCACATGGTTGACCTTACAAGAAATAAGAAAATTTGACGATGTATATTATTGCTACAAGATCTCTTTGCAGCACTAACATCCTAAATCACACAACCTAGTGTCTCAAGCTCTACAAAGTAAGTTACTATGTAGAATCTGACATACTGAAATATGTGTTTTGCCATTCCAATAGATCTTATGGTAGTAACAAAGTGAATCACAAAGGACACTAGAGTGTGTGATTTGCTTTATGCCCTTTGAAGGTCTCTTTGGCATATATTATTGCTACAAGGTCTCTTTGGAACACTAACATACCATTCCAAACAGATCTTGTAGCAATAACATGACCCTCCCTTAAAGTTGTTTCTAAGAACTTCAACTCACTTAGAAACAATAGCTCTAACAATTTATCTCTAAAATCATTCCCTAGCTATTATTATTATTATTTTCACCACAACTTCCATCATCATATACCCTCACAATTTATTTCTCCCCAACTAGGATTTTTTGAGTAACATAACATGTATTTTTCAACAACTACAAGATAAACATTAAAACACCGTGCACGTTAGCTTGAAAAGGGCTGAAGCAAATTAATTTGCTTCAACCCTTTTGAAGCTCAACTACAAGACGAACATTAAAGCACCGTACATATGAGCTTGAAAAGGGTTGAAGCAAATTAATTTGCTTCAACCCTTTTGAAGATCAATTGTATAGTTCTGTAATGTTCCTCTTGTATAACAAGGGACCTCCATCCACATCTTCATCTGCATGAGGAATCACACCGAGATCACCCCCAACAACCTTACCACTTCCAGGCGGACGCAAGTAGGCCCACATTCCCTCCCACATCCATTTCCCCCATTCCATTTTGGGTTCCACATAAAAAGACACTAATAGATATGGATGGAAGTAACACACATGGGGTAAAAAAGTGATATTTGAGATCCATACCTTCGAGAGGAGAGGCGATGGGGAGGAGAGATCTCATGAACACACATTAATAGATATGGACAAATCTATCATACATGAGGTAAAGAAGTGAGATTTGGTATCCATGCCAGGTGGTGATAGGGAGGGAGAGGTGGTGTCAGGAGGAGAGGCGGTGCTGGGAGGAGAAACGGCGTCGAGAGGAGAGGCGACGATGCCACCATGCCAGGTGAGGAAGGAGAGGATAGACTTCGGGTTCTCCGACGGCGATAGTGGCAGTGGGGGGACGAGGAGATGGAAGAGTGCGCGAGTGAGGAGTAAGAGTGCAAACCAAGCAGGGTCGTACTTATAGAAGAGTTATCACAGACGGTTCTATTATGGAACCATCTGTGATGTTGTACCTTGTCACAGACAATTCTATTATGGAACTGTCTATGGTGTTGTACATATCACAGATGGTTTGTGCTACTAAACCATCTATGATAGTTCCTTTTGTATACAACCTACCAGGTTTTTTCACTAAACTCAGGAAATGCTGGTCATGCCCTTTGAAAAAAGCAAGTAGATACAATCACACATATATAATTATTTCTAAATTACTGAATCAATTACAATGGAATAATTCCTTAATTACATTTCTTGTTTCTTAATTACTTTGGAATAATTTTCAAATAGGTGTTCGCCATGTGGGATCATTCTAATTGGCTATTTTCCCATTAAGTAAAGCCCTTTACAATGATCGACGCGCATATAACTGGCTTCATCCCTTGGTTCTTCTTTGAGCCTGATGCTATCTTTGATAGAGGCGACTTATCAAATTAATTGTATTCTTCCTCATCCATGACATTCTCAACTCTGACAATTCTTCTTTTTCTATGAAGAACTATGTGGCGCTTCTTCTTTGTCGGGTCGGTTACATAAAAAACTTGAACAATTTTCCTCGCGAGTACGAATGGTTCATCTTTGTATCCTACACATTCGACGTCCACAGTAGTGATGCCGTACTTATCGACCTTTACACCCTGTGGGAGTTGGACCCAACGACACCGAAAGAGAGTAGTCACCTTCCAAAAATCATAACTCCCGATCTACAACTCCAAACAAAACATGCATCTTTCCACTGTGAACATGTATAGGAAATTATCTACAACTTTGTAGTTATGATAATTAACAGATTCTTATAATAAGGAACTCTAAGTTCCAAAATTTGATGACTACTACAGGAGTCAGCCTCAAATCACATAGCAGAGATCTAACAGCTATAACTTTTCAACCATTTATCCAAATTATGTGCATGAGCACTCTACGAAAAAGATCAAATAGAGATATAAAACTTTCATTTATATCAAACTCAAGAATCTGAACAAAAAAATTCTAATCTATCTCACAAATGTCAGCCCCAAAATATCCCTGAATCCGAAAATGAACCAAACCCTAATTTAACTCCAAACCAACCCATACCTCACTTGAGACACCTAGATCAATCCACCATGAACCCTAGCCACCACAGCAAGGAGAGGGAGGGGAGGGAGGAGAGGAGTCGGTTGGATGGGGAAGGGGGAAGGGTGGCTAGATGGGGGGAAGGGCTAGATGGGGAAGGGGGAGGGCTGGATGGGGGTTTTCTTTTTCTTAGCTAAGGAGAGACTGCCCCACATGACACTATAAGAAACAAAATAATTTGGGGTGTTACAAAAGCACGAATGAATTAGGGTGGCTATCTCCTGGCTCTTGGCTCCACCCTCCTGGTTCCCTCCCTTTTGAATAGTTGTCTTAGACTCGTAGCCCCCGTCACCTTCGTCCTTAGCTCTAGCAGTCGTCAGCAATGTGGGGGCCCAGACTTGACAATCCAAATCTCCTATGGATTCCGAGTTAGTCCCTGAATTAGTAGCTAGCTCACACAATAGTATCGGTAGTATCATATCCATACATACAAGTAAATAAAATGGTCCTTTATATTACATAGGCAGTTGTAAATAGGTCTTACAACCAACATTTTACATAACAGGCCAACCAACCAAATATCATCGTTTAGAGTAATGTAGTGGAATAGTAAGTAAACCAAAAGGGGCCTCTATATGTTGCCACAGATAATCAATTGGGGCTAAACCTAGTCCTGGCCTTCGTTTTATATGCCATATCCAAAGGCATGGGTGAACTTATGCATCAGAACATCACTTCTGTCACCTAAAACCACATATTAAGTGACAATGAGTACAAAGGTACTTAGCAAGTCCTATAGCAGAATGCAACGAAATATATAACTTCATGCAAGGCTTATCCAAGTGAGGGTCTTATGCCTCTTTTAGCACAAAGCCAATTTGTCAAATATACTAGTCTAATTAGATTTCAATCCTATGACTTAGCTATTTTTACATTAAAACGAATATTCATTCTCGAGTCAAAATTTATCATGAGAGCAAAATCACTCTGCTTTCATGTCCATTATTCTGAGAGCGAAATCACTCTGCTTCCACTTCCAATTAGGTGAGAGCGAAATCACTCCGCTTTCACTTCCAATAAGGTCAGAGCGAAATCCCTCCACTTTCACTTCCAATACTGTGAGAGTGAAATCACTCCACTTTCACTTCCAATAAAGTGAAAGTGAAATCACTCTGCTTCTACTTCCAATTTAAGTTGGTTATCATAACCATTACTAGTCTATTATTTATTTATGAAAACTATGCAAGTATAACGTTTCTACACTTTTGCCTATGTCCGGGAGCATGACTATTCGAATAGATTTTTAACACTCTGCAAAGATTGTACAGCTTTTAAAAGATATGCTTAACTCATAATATGGACTATTACACGCTTTCAGTAAGCGTGCAACTGAGAAAATCATAACAAGACTTTTACATTGCTTAGCTACGATACTTAATTCCACTGCAGGGTAGAGTCCACAAAACTGGCGACAGTGACCACTCCTTCTTAGTTACACCTCACCCCCAGAACGTTTCATCACAAGCTACGTTTTCAATGAGGAATCCTGTTGTTAGGGAGTCTACGGCCCTTCTCGACAAAATCTACAAGGGTAGTGCCCATCATGGGCCACTCCCACCAATCCTATTAGAAATCTACAAACCAAGGTTTGCACAGGATTCACACCAAAGCTAAACAAATTAGTGGGCCAGGTCTATCCCATAACCAGACTTGTGGTTGCATGATTTGTGTGTAGAAAAGATGAACACAAAAATTCGGTCCTTAAATGACTCAGGTGAGACCAACCACGATCCTAGAGCTAGTGCAATTTTTGCACATCTATTTAAGAAAGGACATGTGCAACACTGCATGGCCCATCCAAAAATGACTCGAGCACTTGAACAACCAATCTATAAATGACACGTGTGATCCCTATACAACCAATGCAATATATGAAATCCTTGCATCGGTCTCCAACCAACCACTCGCCCAAGTCTCCACCATTTTTAGAAAATATTTTCAAGTTTTCAATGGTAACCTATGTTACCATTATTATCAGTGTTTTCAAGTTCAATTGGCAATGTTTGTGTCATATTTCATTTCACCACTACAACATTTCTAAGCATAACTATAGCCTACTAAAGTTCAATCAATGGTGGAGTTATTATTTATAAATATCTTAAGGTGACATGGCAATGAAGCATCAATAATCAAGGAGGGGAATACTAGTATCATGTGCAGGCTATAACTAGTCATTCAACTTTTAACATAGCATTTTAGTAATTACTATAATAAGCATGCATGTAGATTTGAAAGCAAAATATTGTATTTATAAACTAGGTTTAACAATATCAATTATAAGGACTTGTCTTGATCAAATGTTACTAAAGTGTGATCTTGTTCGTCAGCAATGGGGGCATCCAAAGCATCAAAGTCTATACACATGAAATCATCCACATTCAACCAAACATTCAAATAAACTCTAGAAATTATGATTTTGGTACTGTTGGAAAGGTTTTTAATTTAGATAAATTTCAAAATAAAAATCACTAGATTGAGATTTGAAATGAAGAAGTTATGAGCTTTCAAAGTTTAAAGCAAAAGAAAATTCCTAAAATTCTAACAAGTACGGTGCATTCAATTTTCCTTTTGTTTTGGAATTATTTTTTGGAGGAAAAGCTTCTGTGGCTGATAGGTGGGGTCGGTCAAGGGCTTTTTTCTTTTCTAATTATTTTTCTTAAGGAAATCCTTGAGGGGCTAACAGGTGGGGTCCATGGTTTTATTTATGTTTTCTTGTTATTTTAATTCAGGATCATGTGTGAGGCTGGCATGTGGGGTCACGGCTCATGTAGACTAGGTTCATATGGTCATATACCAATAAGTGGGGTCCACTGATCAATGACCTTAGTCCATAGGGTAGGTCTATATGACATGTTAATGGGTGTGGGACCTGCATGTTAGTGGTTATGGATTATATCTTGGGTTAACCAGATATTCTAATTTTCTAGGGCCCACATCTCATACTAATTTTAATTGTTTCGTTAATGGCTAACTAACCAACTGGTTAAACTAATCATAATGATGCTCAGGGCACATCGGTCAGTGACCCAAGCTTGTCTTCTACCTTTGCTCAGCCATGGCCAAGCTTGGCCGAGCTCGGTGCCAGTAGTGAAGTCGGCAGCATGCTGGCATGAGGGACAAAGGTTGTGGGGGTTGCTATATGTAACATCCCAAAAATTTTATTTGCATTTGATGGTTTTTTCTGCATTTATTTGGATTTATCTGAATTTTATTTCAAAGCCTAATGTAAGAAAGTTTACTTTAAATATTTTATCTAAGCCAAAAGAATTTATTTTAATTTTTCCTAAGTGCTCCTTGATTTATGGTATTTTTGAGAATTTTCTAGAATTTAAAAATCTATTTCAAAGCTAAAAGTATTATTGCAAAAATTTAAAAGACTAAATTTAAGTTGAAAATATTTTTCCTAAGTCTAAAACATTTCCAGAGATTTCTGTGATTTTTTTTGGAATTTTTAGACTTTATTTGCTATTTTCTAAGCATGTTTGAAGCTTCCTTGTATTTCTGAAAATTTAAAACGAATTTTAAATCCAAAATCTCCTCCATCCGACACGTGTAAGGCCTTCAACTTAACCCTTCATTTTGTATCTAATGGCCCTGATTTGTCTCCGTGCACGTGGCGCTCATCCGGCCATCCGGCCCTCCCTTCTCCTCTCTCTCGCTCTCGCCGCTCCTCCCGTCCGCATGTGAGGCCTTTCTCCCACCTCCCCCTTCTTCTCCATCGTGCCAGCTGCCATTAACGCCATCAACCAAGCTTTAAAAGCTTCGGTTTCTACTCATTTACTTCGTGAGCAACTGCACATTCAATTCCCCGGCCACCCCACATTCACACCGCCGGTTTTTCCCCCTCTTTTACCCCCGTTAAACCCCCTTGACATGCATTTGCGCTGGCCTTCACTCCAGTGAGCTCGTGCTCGGCCATTACACTCGCCGCCCCTATATAAACCCCTTCCCGAGCACCCTCTCCTCACCCCGTACCCTGTCCTCCCCTCCTCTTCCTCTCTCATGCGCCCGAGCCTCCCTAGTGCCGAGTTCCTCTCTTGCCGCCCGACCGAACTCCGGTGAGGAATTGCCGCCGCCCCGATCTCTCCCATGCCTTGCCGACGTCGTCTTCATGTTCCCCGTGCCCGTCGACCATCCTCCGCCCCTCCGCCGAGCGAAGCCGCCGCCGGAACCCTGTCGCCGCCACTGCCCGAACGCCGCCGTCACATCGCCTCACCGACGACCAAGCGCCACCACAGGTACTGGCAAACTCCCCTCACTCCCCTCTCGCGTTGCGCCACTCGCCGACCGCCGCCAGGCGCTGAAGCGTCGGCGAGCCCGCACGCCTGAGCACCGCCTCTGGCTGGCACTGCCACATCCGCACGCATGCACGCATGGCAGCCGCGTGGCAGCCACCTGGCGCCACGGCCCGGCCGTGTTAGCCTGATGCTACATCTGCTGTGGACCGAGTCCACAGTGGACCGAGCTAATCCGTGAACCCGGTCCACCATAGACCCGGCCCCACCTGTCAGTGAAATCACAACTTTTTCAATATAAAAATAATTCAGCCAAAAATAAAAATTGATGCTGATGTCATAAATTGAATTTTTAGTATAAAAATAATTCCAAAAATCATTCTTTTCTATTTTTCCTTTAGTTTTAATCTTTTAGGAGCCGTATTTCTTCATTTTAACTCCAATTTGACCCGTTCAAATTTCTAAATTTTTTATAAAAATCCTAAACTATCTATTTCTTAACTCTTTTTGAATTTTTGAATTTTATTTGAATTTTGTTTGAATTGTTTTTGGTTCTTCGCGTACAGATTTTGACGAATCCGGAGAGTTTTACTTCGATGAATCACAACAGGACTTCGATCAAGGCAAGTTACACCTTTGATCATGTTAATTCTAGTAATTTAAATTATCTATGTTGTTTTTAAATTATTATGCATGTGTACATTTATTCAAATTTAGTTTAAATTCAATTTAAATTCTAGTTATGCCCGATTCCTTTGTATATGGCCAAAATTGATATTGCACGATCATACCTTGTCACCATAGATGAAAATCTAGTTAGTACATTAGTATTAACTGGAATTTTATAGAATTGCTTAGCCATGCTTAGAATGATTTAGGTGGGAAGAATTGTTTCACACAAAATAATGATTTATAAAATCTATTCTTGACTTTGGTGAGTCAAGAAAGTCTATGAAATTTTGATAAAATAAAATTATAAAACCTAGTTTAGACTTAGGCATTGGTATGGTGGTGGGTGCTTGCTGGCATGCATTGCTGTTCGATGGACACAATGTTGACCGCCAGGCACATTGGGTATGTGGTTAGGCCTAACTCAAGTTTTAGACCGGTCTGTGAACTACTATTACAAAGTCACACCGTACTACCACAAGTCTGGTATGGGACAGACCTAGCTAAGTAATTTGTGAAGTTCCATTTTAGTTTCGCTATAGGCTGAATGTGAGCGTGACGTAGGCCATGAGAAGTCTCACATGGCACAAGAGGGGGCTCCAACATGTGGATTCATGTTGTGGTGAAACCTTAGTGGCGGCGTAACCAATTTGGTAATGGAACATTGTAACAGCCTTGTCATGAATTCTCAACCGCCACACCTAAGGCAGTGTGTTAATCGCGTGGCAAAACGGTCTTATGGGTAAAGTTGTACACCTCTACAGAGTAACAAACTATCCTGGATAGCCGTGTCCACGGTCAAGGACATGCTTAGTATGGTTTTTCACGGATTAGACTTTGGTTTTTCATAAAATCTGGTTTGTGAACTCTTTTGGAGAATTGGTCCGGGTGGGATACCCGTGGATATGTTAGTGTAAAGTTGGTGCCTGCACTAACGATATTATTTTAGTTATCAAGTATTGCTTTTACATACTATATTAAAATTCAGCTTTTGCACTTACTTTACAGTATTTACTCCAATTGTTGCTTTTGTGCAAATAACCATATTATGCCTTCCTTTGTCAGTACATATGCATGCATTGACTCTGTTAAATCTCCTGGTGTAATTTGTGGAGTACTTTATGTGCTCACCTTGCTTAATACTATTGCTAGAGGATGACAGCTTTGACTTCAGTGAGGATAACAACTAGTAGGCCATGTCTTACAGTCATTCGCCTATGGGCAGGCAGAATGGGCTGTTCCTTTTATTTATCTTCCGTTGTTTACTTTTGTGGTTGGCCATGAGCCCTTTTATTGTAATACTTGGCCATAAGGTCGTACACTTTTCTTTATAATAAAGTGGTGATTATGCATGGTATGTATCCCTATTATCACTGTGTGCACTAGCTTTTCCTAGGAAGTGTGATTAACATAGTGGGTTTCGGAGTCGTTGCTCCGGGATCCAACACTATAGCTCTACTAGTATGGCAAGGTTAGGGACAGTGTGAGGTGACAGCGATTGCGATGGCAAGAGCATGGCAATAGCATAGGAAAGCATGAAACTTTAGTTAAATGCGAGCCTTTTCTTTAGGGTGAAGTGGCAGTGCTAAGGGGTGCATTGTCACTACAGGGGCAGTGGCAAGCTGTGCTCTCCACGGTGGCCGAGCATGGTGCGGCAATGACAGCAGTGAGGGATAGCTACGGTGAGCCAGGTAGCTTGTAAACCAGTTCAATGTGTTAGTGTTACTTGGAATAACAAGGGAACATGAAGGCTTATCGTGGAATGGTGGAAGGGGAGATCGATGGCAGCGGCATTGATGGCGAGGACGATGTATGGTGAGGACTTTGGGTCTGGCACTCCTAAGGGCAATCTGGCACAAGAGGCTGAGCATAGGGTACGTGAAGACAAGGCAAGCCTGGAAAGCACGAGGCGCGATCGGAGACTCACCAGAGAGGGGTAATTCGATGATGGAAGCCAGTGGCTAGAATTGAAAAACTTAGCATGATTAGCTTTAACCGGAGGTGGAGAGAGTGGGAGAGTAGGGGGGAAGAACAAGACTGAGTGGATGAGCGTCTAATGACACAGGTATCTTTGGCTTTTATAGTGGGGAAGGGAGAGATTGGCGCAGGCACCATTAGTGCCTTAGGGCACCGACTTGAGAGAGGGGAGAGACTTCAATGGCTAATGGGACTATCTCGTGGCAACGAGACTAAGCTGTGGTGCTCTTGGCTTGAGCTGGGAAGCATTCATTGCTCTGTAGGACGTGAAAAAAGGTAGAGGGATAAGGTCAGGCACAAGCGAGGATGAAAAGAGGGAGGAAGAAGATAGACAATACTGACAGGTGGGACCAGGTCCACATGGCAGTGTCACTTGACCGAGGGCAGGCACAAGCAGGCTGGCGTGCGTGCACCGCAACGA
The DNA here is from genome assembly GCA_017311315.1 of Dendrocalamus latiflorus. Taxonomy (NCBI): domain Eukaryota; kingdom Viridiplantae; phylum Streptophyta; class Magnoliopsida; order Poales; family Poaceae; genus Dendrocalamus; species Dendrocalamus latiflorus. The sequence continues at coordinate 4,411,165 of CM029636.1, read as the reverse complement.
GTGGTTGGGCCAGTGGGTGAGAATTAGTCCAATGGCCTTGGAGGGAAAGAATTAGGATTTAAATTTTATTTTTGGGTTGAATTGAGTTTGAATTTCAAATTTGAATTCCCAAGGAAATTTGCACATGAAATTTTTTATTAAAATTACTTAGCACCCAATTTAATTATAGAAATATTGGAGGGAAAGAATTAGGATTTAAATTTTATTTCTGGTTTGAATTGAGTTTGAATTTCTAATTTGAATTCCCAAGGAAATTTGCACACGAAATTTTTTATGAAAAAATTACTTAGCACCCAATTTAATTATAGAAATTTTGTTTGAATGTTTTTGTATCACAAATTTTATTTCAAAAATGTTAAACCTTAACAAAGCTTTGGAAAAATTTAAAAATGCACCAAAAATTTTAAAATTCATGAAAATTCATGCATGTTTGTCTAGAAGTCAAAATTAGGCTATTATAAAACCTATCCCCCGGCCCTTAAAATGAATCTCATCCCTATGAGTCAGGTTGGTCAGTAAAGAGGTAAGGGAATTCTGCCTTATGGGCTTCTCTTTTAGTGTGGTTGCTCCATAAGACTTTGCAGAAACGTATCACTCATCTCCTTATCTGATGGTCTGCTGCATTCAGAATCCACACGGGGTACTCCCTACAAGTGAGGTCTGTGTCAAGGTTGATAGTCTCTAGTGGCATTGATTCTTATGGAACTCAAAGGCATTTCTTCAGTTGTAATATGTGGAAAACATTGTGGATGTCGGCCATCTCTGCTGGCAAGTCTAGTTGGTAAGCGACTTCTCCTCTCTTAACAGTGACCTAAAGGGTCCAATGTATCATAGTGCCAATTTTCCACAAACCTTAAATCGCATCATGCCTTTCACAGGCGAAACCTTGAGATAGGCCAAAATCTTCAATCTCAAAACTTAACTCCCATCTATGATGGTCGGCGTATCTCTTTTTTCCTGGATTGGGCTACCTTGAGATTCTTTTCGACTAAGCGAACTTGTTCTTCAGCCTCACTTAATATGGTTGGCTTAATGATTGTTGATTCTCCTGCCTCTAACCATATGAGGGGTGTTCTATATTTGCGTCCATAGAGTGCTTCAAATAGTGCCATTTGTAAACTAGCTTGGTAGCTATTGTTATAGGAAAATTCTATATAAGGCAAACTCTTTTTCCAATTGGTGTTGAACGTGAGGGCACAAGCACGTAGCATATCTTCAAGAATCTGATTAGTCTGTTCTATTTATCCATCCGTCTGAGGATGATACGCAGTGCTAAAAGCCAGGTGGGTTCCTAGGGATTTATGGATACTGTCCCAAAATCACGAGGTGAACTGGGTTCCTTGATTCGATACAGTCCTCTTTGGGACTACATGTAGGCGAACTGCATAAAGCATGTATAGTTCAGCTAACTTATCTTCACTATATGTGGTCCTAACTAGGATGAAGTAGGCTACTTTGGTTAGTCTGTCTACTATAACCCATATGTAATCATATCCCATCTTTGTCTTGGGCAAACTAGCGATAAAGTCCATACCTACCTCCTCAAATTTCAATTCTGGAACTCTTAATGGTTGGAGTAGTCATGCTGGTCTTTGGTGTTCGACCTTAACTTGATGGCATACATCACACATGGCTACATATTTGGCAACCTCCTTGTTCATTCTAGGCCACCAGAATCTTTCTTTCAGATCTTGGTACATCTTAGTACCTCCAAGGTGGATCGAATAAGCTGATTCATATGCTTCTTTCACAATCAGGATCTTAAGGTCATGGATGTTGGGCACACAAATACGCTTTCCGAACCACAAGGTGCCTTTACTGTCTATGATGAATTCTAGAGCTTGGCCTTTCTTTACATCCTATTTGGTATTTTTGACATCTTTGTCATTTTCTTAGGCTACTCTAGTCTGGGCTTCTAATGAGATGGCAATATAGCCTTGGTATATGATTTCTAGGTTAAGTCATCTAAATTCCTCATGAAGTTCTGGGGGTGTCTTTAAGGAGGGTGGTGCTATAATAGGCTTTTCTACTCAATGTATCTACTGCCACATTTGTCTTTTTGGGGTGGTAGTGTATACCGAGATCATAATCCTTAATTAATTCCAACCATCTTCTTTCCCTTTGGTTTGAATCTTTCTAATGAAGATGTACTTTGGACTCTTATGATCAGTATAGGTCTCGCAGTGGTCGCAAATAAGGTAATGCCTCCACAACTTTAGTGCATGAACCACTAATGCTAACTCCAAATCATGAGCTGGGTAATTCTCTTTGTGTGGTCTTAGTTGCCTAGAAGTGTAAGCTGCTACCTTACCTTCCTACATCAATACGCATCCAAGTCCTTGTCTCAATGCATCAAAGTAATTATCAAAATCCTTTTTGATATCTGGCAACACTAGTACTGGGGCAGAAATCAATATCTTCTTTAACTCTTGAAAGCTTTGTCCACAACTCTTAGTCTAGGCAAACTTCTTTTCCTTTTTGAGGAGTTGGGTGATGGGTCGAGCAATCTTAGAGAATCCTTCAATGAATCGTCGGTAGTAACCAGCTAATCCGAGAAAGCTTCTAACTTCGATTATGGAAGATGGTAGCTTCTAATGAAGAATGGCTTCTACCTTGGATGTGTGTCTACAACAACTCCTCCTGCAGACACAACTCCGCCAAATTGCACTTGCTGAGTTTGGCGTAAAGCTTATGCTCCCTAAGTTTGTCCAAAATGAGACTCAAGTGTTCTTTATGATCCTCCTCAATCTTGGAATAAATGAGAACGTCATCAATGAAAACAACTACAAACTTATCCAGGTATTCCATAAATGTTCTATTTATCAAGTTCATGAAATAGGCTGGGGCATTCGTCAGTCCAAATGACATGATGGTGAACTCATATAATCCATATCTGGTTGAGAATGCTATTTTTGAGGATATCTTCTGGTCTAATTTTTAGCTGATGGTATCATGATCGTAGATCAATCTTGGAGAACACACATGTTCCCTTAAGTTGATTGAACAGGTCATATATCCTAGGAGAGGATACTTATTTTTGATGGTGACCACATTGAGGGCACGATAATCCATACACATTCTCATTCTATTGCCCTTCTTGACAAATAGCATTGGCGATCCCCATGGAGGTGAGCTTGGTTTCACAAATACTTTATCTTGAAGCTCTTGTATCATATTCTTTAGCTCTTCCAACTCATTGGCGGACATGCGATACAACCTTTTGGAGATAGGCGTGGTGCTAGGTGCCAATTCTATAATTAACTCCAAATTTCTATCTGGTGGCATACCGGGTAAGTCTTCGGGAAAGACATCAGGGTATTCCCTTACAATGGGCACTTCTTCTGCTCCAACACACTTCATACTTTTAACCATCAGGGTCTTCTAATGCAAAGGGTTGGCTATGACTTCCATTGGAATTCCTTTGGCATTTACTAGGGTCACTAGTCTGAGGGCACAATGGATCTAGCCTTGTTGTTGGGATAACCAATCCATACCTAAGATCATTCTAGAACTTAGGAATTCAATACTATTAGGCTGGCTAGGAATTCTACTCCCTTAATCTGGATCCTAGTTTGGGGAATGACTAGATGAGCTTTCATGTCTCCTCTAGGTGACTGAACTATCAAGGGGTTTTTTAGTAGAAAGACGGGCATGTGGTGCCTCTTAATGCAACTCTTGGAAATGAATGAATGCGAAGCTCCAGAATCAAACAATATAATAGCTAGTATTGAGTTGACAAGGAATGTATCCAGTACGGCATCCAGGACGTTCTAAGCTTCTTCTGCAATGATGTGGTTGACATGGCCTCTTCTGAAGGCTAGTGTCTGTCGGGCTACTTGAGGGGTTCAGCCTGCTACTGGGGTCATTGGAGCTCTAGCTAGAGTGCTTGTGGTGTTGGTCCTAACTAGAGTTTGCTACTTCTTGGGGCATTTGTTAGTGTAGTGTCCCTTGTCTCCACAATGGTAGCAAGTGACTTCGACTGTAGAAGTGTTGCTCCATTGCTGGGGTCCTTGAATAGGGGTCCGATATATAGGATTGACAGGGTGTGGCATTGTAGGTGGTGCTCTAGGGGGTGCAAGTTGGGTAAATCTACCTAAGGTCAGGGTACTCGGGTTCTCTACAAGTTTCCCTGGTGAGCCAACTAGCATTTGCGGTTATTCTCAAAAAGCCTGCGCTTGATTTAAACCACAAGTGCATTATCTACTATATGCTCTTAATCTGTGAGTTCATGAGAGGATAGTTGCAACACTATCCCTTCAAGTAGGCCTTCCAGGAATCGTTCCTACTTCTTCTCATCAGTCTATTTGTCCATAGGGGCATAGCAGGAAAGTTGGTTGGATCTTGTGAGGTATTCATGCACTGATGTAGTCCCTTGCTTCAGCTCATGAAAATCCTTTTTCTTTAAACTCATTAGTCCCTACGGGATGAAGAAGTCATGGAAAGTGGCCTTGAATTCATCCTAGGGAACATTGTGGCCTTCTTCCTATGCTATCTTGAAATTATCCCACTAGTCTATGGTGGGTCCTTCTATTTGATGACTTACAAAAAGTACCTTCTCCCGTGTTGTGCATTGGGCAATCTCTAAATTCTTCTCGATGGTGGAAATACAATTGTTCGCATATAGGGGTTCCTTATGTCTAGAGAAAATAGGGGGTTTAGTCCTCATGAACTCTCCAAGCTTGGAGATTCCTCCTGTTGTTGCTACATTTTGTGTGAGAATTTTCAGGAGTTGGGTCTGGCATGCCATTGCATCAGCCATGGTGGGGTTCTCTGGTGGTAGTGCCATAGTCTGGTTGCGGCGACCTCCTATTGTTCTATTGAAGGTATAGAAGTAGATGAGAATAGAGGTTGTCCCAGCCCAGGTTTTTATTTCAAAAATAATAGTAAAAAATTAATTTAATAAAAATAAAAATCAAGTGTTTGAATTTTGCAGAATTTATTTGCCTGTTTTAGCTTTTAAAAAAAGCTGTTCTTTTTAGAAGTAATTTAAGTAAAAAACATAAAAATATTATTAAATAAAGATATTTTGAATTTCTATAAAAATCCTATTTCAAATTAATTATTTTAAAGCATTTGGCTTTTATCTGGATTTTCTCTGAATTTCTTGGAATTTGAAAATCAATTTCAAAGTTAAAAAGTATTTTTTATAAAAATTTAAAGACCAACTTTAAGTTGGAAATATTTTTCCTAAGTCCAATATACTCAGGAATTTTTATGAATTGTTTTGAATATTTTGGACTCTATTTGCTATTTTTCTAAGTGTTTTTGGAGCCTCCTAGTTTTTCTGAAAACTAAAAGTAAAAATTAAACCCAACTCCCTCCCGAGGTTGACACGTGTCTGTCCTAGATTATGTCTATCACCGCTGATCTAATCTCGACCGATCGTTTTCACTTAACCCTCCCATCCATCCAACGATCAAAATTAAATCCCTTGGCACGTGGTAGCCATCTGCTCGCCACCTCTCTCCTCTTCTCCCCTCTCTCGCCAACATGTGGGACGCACACACATCTTTTTCTTCCTCCCCCTCCTTCTTCCTCCGACCGCCGCCACTGCTGCCTCGCTGAGCTCATTAAAGTGGTTGTTTCTTTTCGTTAGCCTAGGCAATTGATACCATTAGTGACCCTAAATCACCCACTAAGCATCCCTCCACTTCTCCCCTCTTTAAACCCTGTGAATACCCTCTTTAAGCACAATGACTACCAATCTTAACTCCAGTAAGTCACTAACAACTGTCCACCCTTCCCCGCTCCTATATAAACCCTCCCTGAGCATCTTCTCAGCACACCGCACCTCAATTCCCTCTCAATCACACTTCTCAACACCCGAGTACCTTCCGCACTGTCTATTCCTCATTGTGCATCAACGAGCTCCTCCAGCGAACAACTGACCATGAAAGATCCCTTCTGAGTATCGAAGTCGGCACTAACACCTTCTTCGCCTGGCTCCGACCTTGTCGACTACCAGAGCACCACTGCAGCCGATGACCGAGCCACCTCCGCCACTTCTTTGCCACTGACCAATTCTAACCACTAGAAGGCTGAGCCAAGGTACCCAACCTCTCTAATTCTTCGACTACAGTAGCCGATTCCTTTGACCATTCTACACCGTTTGATTCTTTTGACCAATCCGCATCATCCGATCCCTCTGACCACTCAGAGCCCTTCGATCCTTTCGACCATTGTTTCCGACCATCGCTCTCGATCGCAACTGCGCATGACCACAGAAGCCTCTTACGACCACTACCATATCTGACCAGTGTAGTCCCACGACCACGGCAACCCTTTTGACCACTTCAATCCTTTTGACCAATCCTTCTGACCATTGCTATCGACCGCTGCTTCCGACCACTCCCTTCGACCACAACTGCTTTTGACCTCTGCCACTTTCGCTTTCAACCACCACCGCTTTCGACCACACCCACTCATGACCACGATCACTCACGACCACAGTGTCTCCCGACCACTGTGGTCTCCGACCAGTTCGACTACTCCAGCTACCTCCGACCTTCGAGTCCGACCGCTGCAAGCCACCAACCACTCTAAACACTCTAAATCCCCCGACCACTCTCAAAACTCTGAAACCTCCGACCACTCTAGCTTCTGACCACTCCTGCTCCCAACCTCTGTCACTTCTAACCACACAGAAAAACTCTCTAGCTTCGACCACATATAGCTTCCGACCACTCTCTAGCTTCCAACCTCTCCTGTTTCCTACCACTTTATAGCCTCCAACCTTCGAGTACCGACTAATTACTGTTGCTTCGAGTACCAACCGGGACTGTAGCTTCGACTGGTTACTGTAGCTACCGATCACTTTTCCTTCACAAAAATAATTCCAAAAAATTTCCTGTTTCTTTTTCTCTAATTTCAAACTTCCAGAAGCCCATTCCCCTTCATCCTAACTCCGATTGAGCCTGTTCAAATTTCTAAATTCATAAAAAATTCTAATCTATCTATTTCTACCATCCTTTGAATATTTAGAGTTTATTTGGTTCTTGCACAATCCAGGCTTTTAAATTAAAATTTCTTGTTCAATTCCCAATTCTCGGTTCAAAATTCAAATTCAAACCTCTAAAAAATACAAATCACCAGAAAAATATTTGTTCTATTTTTGTGGGTTGAACCAAAATTTTCTTGGTCTTTCTCCCCTTTTCTTCTATTTTTCTGGGTCGAACCAAAATTTTCTTGGTCTTTCTCCCCTTTTCTGGGGAAAAATAACATGAAATAATAAAATTCCCAAAGGTCACCCATCCAATTTTACTCCACACTCAGGCTCACTTAAGCCTCGATTTCCTGTGAACTCAGATACCAACTGGCCTCATTCTTTCTTCTAACTAAGCACCACTACACTTTTATTTATTCTTTCTCCCTGGTCATCTTCTCCTTTAGCTGAGCCAACAAATTCTGCTACTCCCTCTCCTCCTATTTCTTCCTCTTGGCTGAATACAGTTAGTGAGCCATGCATGCAGCTAAAAAACAATTCTTTCCCACTAAAGAAATTAAAAGTAGCAAAACATCTTCACTCACTGCTGAGCATCAACTCCTTTTTAGTTTCTAGCCATTAAACTTATCCATTTTTTAGTTTCTTGCACTCAAACTTTGAAAACCAACATTGATCTCCACTCAACCGAATTAACTTGTTCCTCTCGATCTTGCCCTATAAATAGGAGCTTCACCCCATGTTCTACCTTAAGCAAACCATTAGCCGTCCCCTCTTACCGCAAAAAGGTCCAGTGAAGTCACAGCTTGCCCTGTGCTTCGGCCTCCTCCCTCCACCATGTCATCTTTTGCTCCGGAGATCTTTTTTTATTTTTCTTTGTGTCACATTGTTTCCAGCATCTTAGCAACCTACCTGCCAATTTAATTTGGTTTTTATGCAGCCAATTGATAGGAATAAAGTTTTTTCCAAAACCGTCTAATTTCGCTTCTTGTCAACGATTCATCATCTTCGGTGAGCCGTTCTTCGATTTCTTCCTTCTGAAACATCACCAACATCTCCTCTACATATTCCAAGTCTCACTTTACCCAATGCTTCACTGTGGAGAGCCGCCACCATTATCACCCCATGTCGACCACCATTCACTATCGCCTTGCTTCTCCGATCATCCTTTGGCCAAGACGAGCTCACCTACGATCCCATGGGTCGAGGCCAAACCCATGCTCATGCTACTATGCCGCGTTCTTCGCCAGAACGCCAACGCCCATGCAAGCCCATGCCTGGGCGCCGCCCCTTGCGCCGCCACCACCGCCACACCACGTCACTCGCTGTGCCACCACAACCCACGTGTTCCTTGGGTCCTCAGCATTTCATTTTGCTAGTTCCCCATGACTCCTGTGACTTCCCTCGCTGGCGCTATGGCCTTTTCCTTGCACCTATAAGCCCTCCTAAGTCTCCTCTATTTTGCCTGAAGCTTTGCTTCATTTCCCTCCTCTCTCTCTCCTACAAGATGGCCCCACAAGTCAGCTCTGGGTTGTTTTTTGTTCCCACTAAGTGGAATATTCCCTAGAATATTCTTCCCTTTTTCTAGTTTCAGCATTTTATCTTCCATTCAAACTTCAAATGACTCTTTCTCTGCTGTCCAAACTCCAGATTCTGTGGTTCAAATTCCTAAATTCATCTCATAATCTATCTCCATGTATATATTTTTATCATTTTTTAGTTTTATTTGAATTTTATTTAAGTTTGGTGGGTTATTTTCATGTGTAGACTACGATGATTCCAAGGATTTCTTCGACGACAATTCTCACCAATTCGTAAAGCAAGGTAAGTTACACTCCTTGATCATGTTGATCCCAGTTTACAAATAAAATTATGTTATTTTAAATTATTCTGAATGCATATTTTTATTCACGTATTTCAATCCAATTTTAAACTTAGTTATTGCCTACTTGTTAATACTTCCTTTGATATTTTATTTCCAGATACCTTATCACCCTAGAATAAAACTCTGGTCGGTACACTAGTATGGACTACAGAATTTTGTATCAAACGCTTAGACCTGCTTAGACGTAATTTTTGTTTTGGGATAACTTTTCATGTAAAATGATAAAGTTTTCAAATATATTCTTGACTTTGATGAGTTAAGAAGGATTATGAAATGTTTCTAAATAAAATATAAAAACTTGATTTAGACTTAGGCAAATGGTTAGGTGGTGGATGCTTGCTAGCGTGCATTGTTGTTTGGTGACACAATATTGATTGCCAGGCACGAGGGGTATGTGGTTGTTGCCTAAGTCGAATTAAGAACCGGCCTATAAGCTACTTCTACAAAGCCATATCGTATTACTACAAGGCTAGTATGGGATAGTCCTTGCTGACTAATTTACAAGTCCCAACCTGCGTCTCGCTGTAGGTTGAAAGTGAGTGTGGCGTAGGCTATGTGAAATCTCACTCAGCTCAAGAGAGAGTCCCGTTCTAGTGGATTCCTTAATAGGGTGAAACCTTAGTGTTGGCTTGGCCAGGTTGAAGGCGTTGTGTTATAAAAACCTTGTCATGATCTCCTCATCACACACTAAAGGAAGTGTGCTTATCCGGTGGCAATATGGGACGATCATGTCCTATGGGTAAAGCTATACAACATCTACAGAGTGTATAATCTATCCTGGATAGTCGTGCTCACAGTCATGGGCAAGCTGAGTAAAGTTTTTCATAGATTAGATCTTATTTTTCGAAATGGTTTATAAAAGGCTTATGGATGGATGGAATCCATATGAGATCTTTTGGAAAAAAAAGGTCCGAGTGGGATGCCTGTGGTTAGATTGGTGTCAGGTCGATGCCTGCTCTAACGATATTATTTTGCTTAAATTATTATTTTATTTACTATATTAAATTTAGCAATTTTGATCTATTTACTGTATTTCTTTAAATGTTATTTTATGCTCAAATAATCCTATATGCCTTCACTTATCAGTCCTGCATTATTATGCATTTCCTGTGTAACTTGCGGAGTACATTTTATATGCTCACCTTACTTAATTCAGTTGCTAGAGGAGAACAGCTTCGACTTCGATGAGGATCAAGACGGCAAATGGGTAGGCTTGTTGGGTTTCTTCCGCTTTGGTTTTTCCTTCCGCTATTTATATTTAAATTTGGCCTATGGGCCGTAGATGTAAACTTTGGCTATCAGGCCCATATTCGGTTTAATAAAGTTTGTCATTGTGCTTGATATGTATCCCTGTTGCTATTGTGTGCACTAGCTGATCCTAGACTAGTGCGATTTCCACAGAGAGTCTTGGAGTTGTTGCTCCGAGGTCCGACAGAGGTTATGAGAAGAGAGTAACTATGGGGGATTATAGTAACACAAGAACTCAAAGAACTTAACACTCAATAAAGGGAAGCACACAATAGCATAACATAGATCTTACATGACTACCATGCATAACACACTTAGGCAGCATGCAGTTCATGTGATAGTTGAATTATTACATACAACATTTCAATGGTTCTAAAGTTCATGCGGGAATTAAAGATACTAGCTCACTGCCCATAATACAACAATGTGAGCTGTCAGACCCAGATTTTACAATCCGGAATCTTCTGTGATTCCACCACACTATTCCCTGGATCAGTAGATAGTGCTCACAGATTACAGTTCTGAATATCAAGTACATATCATGCGGTAAGCGTAATATAATAGTAGACTTACTCATGGGCCGATTAGGCCGAAATCATGAAATTGCAGCAGCGGAAGAACGAAGCGCGCAAGTGGGACCTTCAGGACATGCCCACAGGCAGCCAACTGGAGGTGCGCGACCTAGCCCTTGACATCTTCATCTTCTCTGCCAGCTTGTCCAATCTTGTTGCTGAGGCTATGTAATTTGATTCCTGATTCTGAATTTTGTCGCAAAAGCGAGCGTGAGCACTCCGACCCCGTGCTCCGCGAGCCAATACACAGAATGCAAATAAATAGTATGCATGGCTTAACCAAAGGAGAGGCTCGGGTTATTTTATTTTGCGTAGAGTGCTTTTGAATACAATTACTTAAAAATCCCTAAGACCTAGCAAGTTGAACCAAATCATAATGTGTGAAAAGAATGCAATATCATTAATAGTGATACAGATTTTTCATTCACCATATATGGCATCTGCACCATATGCTTAATTCAGCGTTATAGCCGCTTAACTTACCACTGGGACGACACCCAGGACAATTCCAAATCAGGGCAGTCCTTCGCCCTTCACATTTCCAAGCTCATTTTCCAAACATTTTTAAATAGAACTATATCTGGTTAAGTTCCCATGTCCGCCCTTGACCGTGGGCACGGCTATTCGAATAGTTTTGACTCTGCAGAGTTTGTACACTTTCACCACAAGAGACAATCAACTCGTTGCCCCACACGATTCCTTAGACGTGTGGTCGAGCAGACCATCACAGTGACTTTTCAAAGTATCTAGTCCTTTCTTTCATCTCACATTATGGGTGACCGCCCATTTGCGATGGGTCCCATCTGTGCGCGGGATGTTTTCCCCAGACTCTAACGCAGCTCGGGCTTCTACTTCCCGCAACGTTAGGAAAGCAGGGAAAACTTCACCCCCCACTGGTGTCCCTTCGGCCCCCTTGCCATAGCATAACCCCATCAATCCACTACCAGTGAGATGAGTCCGGGGTTTCGATAAGTCTACTTAGCCAAGTTGTATTTTACAGACTTGTGGTTGTACTGTTTTACACGGGCTGACATGACAAGATTCGGTCCTTAGTGATATCTGGACGGTTCTACCACAAACCACACTCTCGTGCACCACTGCACCATACCCCCGAACCATCCGCCCAGATAAATGAGCAATTTGAGGTATTTTTGGGAGTATAAAATAACCATATCCAACATACACCAGTCATTACCACCATGACTGCCCGAATCAATTTCTCATGATTAAAAGTGATGCTTGGGACAATTTCTTGCCCCGGGATTCCTAATCAATGCTAAGCATGGCATATAATTAAGGACTTATTTTCGAAAGTTATTCATTATAAAGTTTTCCACTAGGCGACAAGGCTCACAAGTGCAATATACCAAAGAGGGGTGTAATACTTAGCCAAGTTGAACAATGGGCATATAGCTAAACTTTTAAATCACATATTTTTGCACATAACATAACAGCATGCATTTTGATAATTTAAATCAAAGTAGTTCGCAGAAAATGTGGGTTCAACATGATCAAAGTATTGACTCGCCTGGCGCGGTTTACCGCGGTCTTGAGCTCACACAATGCTTTCTTGAGCTTCGGTCTCTATCTTCACTTTGAGCTTGACCTCGCTTGATCCGCTGGATCTCCAGAACTCCGATATCTAATTACGTTCTAAATAACTGAATACAAATAAAGGCAATTAACTCAAAAGATCCAAATAAATCCGAATAATTGAAATGGCCGATTTAATTTAATTTATACATTTAGTACAATTTGAGAATAAAAGGGTGGTTCGGTTTAGTGTGTTGCAAACACAGTGATAGCTGGATTTGAGTGAGAGAACCAGTTATCCGAATAGCTTTACCGTGAGGGAAAATTTTAGGATAATAAGAGATCAAAAGTGAGGACGTATCTACAGGAATTATTTGCTTTGGAAAAGAAATGGCCAAATATAGCTGATTGGAGAAAGGCGAGGTGTGATCTTTTTATTACTAACTTCTTTTATTATTTTCGTATTTATCAAGGAAGTTCCATGAGCTAGGTTAGATCTATGGGTTGGTATTATTAGTCTAGCTGGGTATTATTTTGTCGAGCGCTAATATTCAGGGTATATACTTTATACGCGATATATACAATTTTTAGCTTATCGAATTAATTTTAGAATCTAGGTGTATAGCATTTTATGGGGTAATATTTTATGTAGCCTTAGTTTTCACTAAGCCTATTTCAACTTGAATTAGGATTTAGTTATACGTCCATATCTTGTTATTTCGTGCTCATCATTATTATTTGATATATCTAGTATTAAGATTCAAATAAATAGTACCATTATTGTTTAATCTATACTTTAGTTACTATTAGGCTTAGCCTTCTTTCTAATTTTAGTTTAGACTCAGCAATCTGAGCAATACTTGCTATGTATCATTTTATGAGACACTAATTACTCGTGTTAATAGTTACATATTTACTTTAGAGCATCTTTATGTCCGCTAGGTTATTTTGATGCTTAATGACCTAGACTATTCCATTTTAGTTACCGTATACTATTATAGCCTTTTTATTTGAGCGCTCTTTGCAAGTTACTAATACAAATATTTTTATCCCTTTGTGACTCGAGCCTACTGTACTAGGTTATATTTTACTATCAATATTCTACTGAATCCACGACTGAGATTCATTTGTCGATGACATGCTAGGGAGGACTATTATTCACATCGCTACTTTATGTAGATTACTTTTAATATTTGATGACCTAGGGGTTACTTTATTATAATTGCCTCATGTATACTTATATATCTTTCTGATAAGACATTTCTACTTGAAGACGCCCTATTAATGAAAGGTTGCTATCAATTTATGTGCTTGTTGAGGACATAGGGGCGACCACCATAATTTAAACGGCTACATTTTATATTAATCAAAAGTACCACTAAAAATAAATCTAGATTTGACGTATAATAATCCCAGGAGGCATCTCTACGTTGCATGAATCTTAATACTATGGTTTAACTCAACTTATCCTTACATCATATTTTTATTATGTTTTGCATTTCAGTTAATTATTCGAACTTTTACCTAACTATTTCCCTTAATCATTTATATGTCAATACACTCATAAATCCATATTTAAGGTAAAGTAAACTTTATTCGAATCTAAACTAATTTTCTTAGCTTCCTGGGGTTATTTTCTAATTATCTTCCTTAGACTTTCATTAGTTGAAATGGTTAACAAAATAAAGTAATGGAAAAAGATGAAATGCGCCAGGGAGGGATCGAACTCAAGACCTTCAGCGTGAGGACGGCTGGGCTGACCAGTTGGGCGACGGCCCACTCGTGCTGTGAACGGGAGAAATGAGTAGAAGAAGCGAGCCATTGCCTCGGTAGAACAGAGGAGCTCGGGGCCGGGGAAGGGCGGCGGGTGCGCCGGCGAGGAGGGACCGGGGAGGGAGCGGTGATGGCCAAAATGGAATCCCTGCGCCCTCTTGAGGTTGATAGAAGTGGCGGCGGCGGTCGGGGGTCACCGGAGGAGGGTCGGCGGCGTGCGGCGGCGGCCGGCGGTGAAGGTGGGACGGGGCGGCGCCGTTGCGGCGGGAGAGAGGGGGATTGAAGAGGAGCGTGAGCAGGAGTGAGCCACGGGGGTGCTCGCTGACGAACTGGCCGAGCTGGAGGGAAGCCACGGCGAGCTGGCGGCAGTGGCCTACGGCGGCGTGGGCGAGCGCACGACGCCGGCGAGCTGGGGCGGACCATAGCTCCGGCAGGTGGCGGGGAAGTCTTCGGGGTGGTGTGGGGGTGCTCTCCCGCAGAGGAATCGAGCCGAGGAGTTGCGGAGGAGAATTGGCGCTGGCGGCGGCGGTTTCGGCCGGAGTTGGGGAGGTTGGGCGGCGCGTGAGCTCCGGTGCGTGAGATTTCAATTAACTTGGAGGGAGGGTTGTTGGGGAGTGGTTACATGTCGTGATGCAGCCGGATTGGTGGGGGATGCACCAGGGTACCCGGACGGCATGGAGGCAGCGGCGGCTCGCTTGGGGAGAAACGGGAGAAGAGACAGGGAGTGCGCGCGGGGAGCTTCTTATGGTCACAGGGGGCTGCGGAGACGGTGGGCGGCGCGGGGAAACCGTGGGCGATGGCCAGGGAAACCGTGGGCGGTGCGGGCGCATGCTTGCCACGGGGCGGAAGAGATCTGCGGCGTCAGAGGAAGCTGAGCGCAGAGGGTGGCGACGCGACGGGGCTTGCGCGCATGCCTGAGCAGAGGATGATGGCGACGAGTCAGGGAACGGCGCTGACGATGGGGTGCATGAGCGCCACGGGGAGGCGAGGCAGAGCGCGGGCTGTCCGAGCGGAGATGGGGCTCGGCCCCGTCTGAATGCCGCGAGGGCAGAGGGAGGAAGAAGGGGATGCGGGGGCACGGGCCCGCGGGGAAAGGAAGCGGGGTTGGGCCGGCTGTTTCGGCCGGTCTGACCCCAATCACTTTTCCTTTTTTTTTATTTTTTCTTTGCTATTCACTTTTTTTTTCATACATGTGCACAAATATATATATATATATATATATATATATATATATATATATATCTTTATACCATTATTTTGGTATACATATATATTCACATTTTTTTATGCTTTTATTTACCATACTAGTCCTTTTGTATATAATTGCATTATTTTATTTATTTTTGTTGCCCTTGTATTATCAAAATGAAATTTTATATTTTATTAACTCAGGTTTCCTTCTCCTTATACTGGATCATCTTTTCAGATTAGTATTTAGAATTTTAGTTTTCTATTATTTGCTTATTCACTTTTTGGTATTACTAATGTTTGTCTTTGTCTTTCATGAATTTCTTAAATTTTTAGAACCTTAATCAAAGTCAGGAAAACTCCATGAAATCCAAATTCAATAGAATATATTGCAAAAAAAAAAATAATAATAATTTAAGAAATTCAGATTTTCAGATTTTAAATTTTTGGGATGTTACAAACCTACCCCCCTTAAATGAATCTCGACCCCGAGATTCCGGTAGAGTTGAAAGAAAGGAGGTGGGGTTATACTAGCTAGCAATGGGTTTCCAGGTGCTGCTCGACGTATAGTTCCTGAGCTCCACAGGGAGATGAAGATCTACACATTAGGGGTTAACACGTGGAGAAGTCAAAAGGGAAGAGAGAAGCCTTGTTCTTCTGGATAAGTCGTAGACTTCCAGGTACTTGCTCTTTGACGTTGTTGTCTTCACGTCGTCGTAGAATGGAGTAGTTGCATCGCCTATTGGACATAGGGTTGTAGAATTGCATATCGATAGGTGGGGAGCAATGGTCTGTGCCGTAGGGGTAAATAGAAGGGGAGAGGACCTGCACTTAAAGGAGGCAAAAGGGGAGGAAGGAGATCCTTATTCTTCCGGAGAGGTCGTCGTCTTCAGGGTGCTTGCTCCTTGATTTTGCTTTTTTTTTTGACATTTTATCTCATAGGGCTACCCCCTTAAATAAATGACGATTGTCACTAATCATCCATTGTACTCTAGCTGTCTGGGTCATCACGAGATTGGCGGGTGGTCTTCTTCACAGTGATGTTGTTTTTCCTTAAATACTGGAAGGTTGAAAAGTCTTCGCTTCTTCTCGATTGCCCTGGTTTTGGGGTACTTGTTATTTCGTTCCTTTGGATCCGATGGGGTTTTCAGAAAAGGTGAGAGGGAATAGCATGAGATGAGGATTAAATCGCGGAGATAAGGTGTTCTAACCCATTTAACTTTAAAGGAAAATACCCCAGAAGCTGGGGTGATACAGAACCACACAAATTTTAAAAGCAAGCTTTTCCTGTGACTGCGAAATAGGACGCCCAAGGGCAAGAGGCAGTGCACAGAGCCAAATAAAATCTTGCAACAATACAACGTCTACTCGGGGAACACACATAGGAGGGTGTAGGGTTCATATGCACAGTCCGTCTAAAACGAGACCATCTTATCTTCATGATCATCTTCGACGTTCCTAACCTTAATATTTGGAGTAGGGGTATGAGAAAAGGATCAAAATTTTCCTTTTGTAATTAATAGAAAGAAGTGGATAGTATTTGGGGTAGTTTCATTGGTTTTGGCACTCATTTTTTTTTATAAATGATCCTGGTGGCTAAATAAAAAAATTTTTTTTTAAAAAATATCCTAATCTCTCCCAACGTTCAACTATCCATCACTGAATCAATTCACTCCCATATGATGTTTTTGTACATAAGGCTTAGAATCCAATGGCCTTTATAATTTAACTTCCACTTTTGCAAACTGCACTCAGGCTATCTTTCTCCATTAATTGTTCATGGTATTACTGCCATCTAAAACTCCAAACAGCGAAGGAGATTATTTATTTTATTCGATCCACCAATCATACTCTTCCTATTGTATCATCCACCATTTCATTAATCTAGTCATGATTATCTAAGTCCCGCATAAATCTTTGACCTTCAATCATATATTTGTGGATTAAATATCATATTTTCACTATTGGTCAACTTATTGACTCTACAATCCAATGAAAATGCAATACCTTTACTATAAATCCACCTATATATAAATTGTCCATCTAAAACTTTTATTAATCGAATCAAGGTTACCAAAGTCTTATGTGTGCCTGAATTTCCACCACATTTTTATAAATCCAATCTCAGGTTCGTCAATTGCCGGTTTTATCAGCTTTCCAATCCTATGAAGATCTAACTTTCTTTATTTAGATCCACTGATGTCTTTCGTATCGTGACCTCCTAATAATCCAGTCTGGTGTCATTGATCCAAATCCATAGTTTGCTTCTCCAATGATCAACCTGAATCTTTATTGTCTATCTACTCCTCAATTCTGAATTCTGATGATTATCCAACATTATTACCTTTAAGTCCACCAGTGTCATGTGTATCAGGACTTCCTAGTAATTCAAGATTGTATTCAAAATCATAATTACTCCTCGGGTAACCACCTAAATCTTCAGTGACAACCTCCGATTTAATTCATTATTATGAACATCTTCCAGGAATAATGTTATTAATCAAGCATGTACTCTGATAATTGTTATCATCTCTCCCATTTCTCGAAACTCCATCAATTTATCTAGCAATCGATCATGTTCCATTATTCCACTATTGTAAATATCTCCCAAGAATTATGTTATTTATCAATGTGGTACTCCCGCGATTATTTCCATATTTCCTATTTCTCCAAGAATAACTTAATTCATCCATCTAGTCATTCTAATTCTTTCTGTTAGGCTCCACCAAAATTTTTTTTGTTCTTCCAATTTTCACCCTATTGTTTACTCCAGAAATAAAACAATCTTTGATATTAAGCTTCAAGGTTAGGCACCATGACTCTTGGCCTTAAGTGCGTTTTCATAGAGAGTTTACAAGAGAAGTGCTGGATTTTCATTACTTTGAATTTGGATAAGAGCTTCAGAAGTAAAATGGCTAGGGCAGCATATGGATGAGGGGGAATCATCTAAGATAGATAAGAATGAGCAATATAACTTATATTTTTGGAATTAGTATTTTAAAGAAGTATTTCTAGTTATGAACTAACGACCAAGCTAACTAGGTCACGACCTGCAGTCGATATGCTCTGATACCAAAGCTGTCAGACCCGGATTTTTCAATCCGAATCCTCTGTGATTCCACCGCACTATTCCCTGGATCAGTAGATAGTGCTCACAGATTACAGTAATGAATATCAAAGTTCATATCATGCGGTAACGTAAATATAATAGTAGACTTACTCATGGGCCGATTAGGCCGAAATCATTAAATTGCAGCAGCGGAAGAACGAAGCACGCAAGTGGGACCTTCAGGACGTGCCCACAGGCAGCCAACTGGAGGTTCGCGACCTAGCCCTTGACATCTTCATCTTCTTTGCCAGCTTGTCCAATCTTGTTGCTGAGGCGAAGTGATTTGATTCCTGAATCTGAATTTTGTCGCAAAAGCGAGCGTGAGCACTCCGACCCCGTGCTCCGCGAGCCAATACACAGAATGCAAATAAATAGTATGCATGGCTTAACAAAGGAGAGGCTCGGGTTGTTTTATTTTGCGTAGAGTGCTTTTGAATACAATTACTTAAAAATCCCTAAGACCTAGCAAATTGAACCAAATCATAATGTGTGAAAACAATGCAATATCATTAATAGTGATACAGATTTTTCATTCACCATATATGGCATCTGCACCATATGCTTAATTCAGCGTTATAGCCGCTTAACTTACCACTGGGACGACACCCAGGACAATTCCAAATCAGGGCAGTCCTTCGCCCTTCACATTTCCAAGCCCATTTTCCAAACATTTTTAAATAGAACTATATCTGGTTAAGTTCCCATGTCCGCCCTTGACCGTGGGCACGGCTATTCGAATAGTTTTGACTCTGCAGAGTTTGTACACTTTCACCACAAGAGACAATCAACTCGTTGCCCCACACGATTCCTTAGACGTGTGGTCGAGCAGACCATCACAGTGACTTTTCAAAGTATCTAGTCCTTTCTTTCATCTCACATTATGGGTGACCGCCCATTTGCGATGGGTCCCATCTGTGCGCGGGATGTTTTCCCCAGACTCTAACGCAGCTCGGGCTTCTACTTCCCGCAACGTTAGGAAAGCAGGAAAACTTCACCCCCCACTGGTGTCCCTTCGGCCCCCTTGCCATAGCATAACCCCATCAATCCACTACCAGTGAGATGAGTCCGGGGTTTCGATAAGTCTACTTAGCCAAGTTGTATTTTACAGACTTGTGGTTGTACTGTTTTACACGGGCTGACATGACAAGATTCGGTCCTTAGTGATATCTGGACGGTTCTACCACAAACCACACTCTCGTGCACCACTGCACCATACCCCCGAACCATCCGCCCAGATAAATGAGCAATTTGAGGTATTTTTGGGAGTATAAAATAACCATATCCAACATACACCAGTCATTACCACCATGACTGCCCGAATCAATTTCTCATGATTAAAAGTGATGCTTGGGACAATTTCTTGCCCCGGGATTCCTAATCAATGCTAAGCATGGCATATAATTAAGGACTTATTTTCGAAAGTTATTCATTATAAAGTTTTCCACTAGGCGACAAGGCTCACAAGTGCAATATACCAAAGAGGGGTGTAATACTTAGCCAAGTTGAACAATGGGCATATAGCTAAACTTTTAAATCACATATTTTTGCACATAACATAACAGCATGCATTTTGATAATTTAAATCAAAGTAGTTCGCAGAAAATGTGGGTTCAACATGATCAAAGTATTGACTCGCCTGGCGCGGTTTACCGCGGTCTTGAGCTCACACAATGCTTTCTTGAGCTTCGGTCTCTATCTTCACTTTGAGCTTGACCTCGCTTGATCCGCTGGATCTCCAGAACTCCGATATCTAATTACGTTCTAAATAACTGAATACAAATAAAGGCAATTAACTCAAAAGATCCAAATAAATCCGAATAATTGAAATGGCCGATTTAATTTAATTTATACATTTAGTACAATTTGAGAATAAAAGGGTGGTTCGGTTTAGTGTGTTGCAAACACAGTGATAGCTGGATTTGAGTGAGAGAACCAGTTATCCGAATAGCTTTACCGTGAGGGAAAATTTTAGGATAATAAGAGATCAAAAGTGAGGACGTATCTACAGGAATTATTTGCTTTGGAAAAGAAATGGCCAAATATAGCCGATTGGAGAAAGGCGAGGTGTGATCTTTTTATTACTAACTTCTTTTATTATTTTCGTATTTATCAAGGAAGTTCCATGAGCTAGGTTAGATCTATGGGTTGGTATTATTAGTCTAGCTGGGTATTATTTTGTCGAGCGCTAATATTCAGGGTATATACTTTATACGCGATATATACAATTTTTAGCTTATCGAATTAATTTTAGAATCTAGGTGTATAGCATTTTATGGGGTAATATTTTATGTAGCCTTAGTTTTCACTAAGCCTATTTCAACTTGAATTAGGATTTAGTTATACGTCCATATCTTGTTATTTCGTGCTCATCATTATTATTTGATATATCTAGTATTAAGATTCAAATAAATAGTACCATTATTGTTTAATCTATACTTTAGTTACTATTAGGCTTAGCCTTCTTTCTAATTTTAGTTTAGACTCAGCAATCTGAGCAATACTTGCTATGTATCATTTTATGAGACACTAATTACTCGTGTTAATAGTTACATATTTACTTTAGAGCATCTTTATGTCCGCTAGGTTATTTTGATGCTTAATGACCTAGACTATTCCATTTTAGTTACCGTATACTATTATAGCCTTTTTATTTGAGCGCTCTTTGCAAGTTACTAATACAAATATTTTTATCCCTTTGTGACTCGAGCCTACTGTACTAGGTTATATTTTACTATCAATATTCTACTGAATCCACGACTGAGATTCATTTGTCGATGACATGCTAGGGAGGACTATTATTCACATCGCTACTTTATGTAGATTACTTTTAATATTTGATGACCTAGGGGTTACTTTATTATAATTGCCTCATGTATACTTATATATCTTTCTGATAAGACATTTCTACTTGAAGACGCCCTATTAATGAAAGGTTGCTATCAATTTATGTGCTTGTTGAGGACATAGGGGCGACCACCATAATTTAAACGGCTACATTTTATATTAATCAAAAGTACCACTAAAAATAAATCTAGATTTGACGTATAATAATCCCAGGAGGCATCTCTACGTTGCATGAATCTTAATACTATGGTTTAACTCAACTTATCCTTACATCATATTTTTATTATGTTTTGCATTTCAGTTAATTATTCGAACTTTTACCTAACTATTTCCCTTAATCATTTATATGTCAATACACTCATAAATCCATATTTAAGGTAAAGTAAACTTTATTCGAATCTAAACTAATTTTCTTAGCTTCCTGGGGTTATTTTCTAATTATCTTCCTTAGACTTTCATTAGTTGAAATGGTTAACAAAATAAAGTAATGGAAAAAGATGAAATGCGCCAGGGAGGGATCGAACTCAAGACCTTCAGCGTGAGGACGGCTGGGCTGACCAGTTGGGCGACGGCCCACTCGTGCTGTGAACGGGAGAAATGAGTAGAAGAAGCGAGCCATTGCCTCGGTAGAACAGAGGAGCTCGGGGCCGGGGAAGGGCGGCGGGTGCGCCGGCGAGGAGGGACCGGGGAGGGAGCGGTGATGGCCAAAATGGAATCCCTGCGCCCTCTTGAGGTTGATAGAAGTGGCGGCGGCGGTCGGGGGTCACCGGAGGAGGGTCGGCGGCGTGCGGCGGCGGCCGGCGGTGAAGGTGGGACGGGGCGGCGCCGTTGCGGCGGGAGAGAGGGGGATTGAAGAGGAGCGTGAGCAGGAGTGAGCCACGGGGGTGCTCGCTGACGAACTGGCCGAGCTGGAGGGAAGCCACGGCGAGCTGGCGGCAGTGGCCTACGGCGGCGCGGGCGAGCGCACGACGCCGGCGAGCTGGGGCGGACCATAGCTCCGGCAGGTGGCGGGGAAGTCTTCGGGGTGGTGTGGGGGTGCTCTCCCGCAGAGGAATCGAGCCGAGGAGTTGCGGAGGAGAATTGGCGCTGGCGGCGGCGGTTTCGGCCGGAGTTGGGGAGGTTGGGCGGCGCGTGAGCTCCGGTGCGTGAGATTTCAATTAACTTGGAGGGAGGGTTGTTGGGGAGTGGTTACATGTCGTGATGCAGCCGGATTGGTGGGGGATGCACCAGGGTACCCGGACGGCATGGAGGCAGCGGCGGCTCGCTTGGGGAGAAACGGGAGAAGAGACAGGGAGTGCGCGCGGGGAGCTTCTTATGGTCACAGGGGGGCTGCGGAGACGGTGGGCGGCGCGGGGAAACCGTGGGCGATGGCCAGGGAAACCGTGGGCGGTGCGGGCGCATGCTTGCCACGGGGCGGAAGAGATCTGCGGCGTCAGAGGAAGCTGAGCGCAGAGGGTGGCGACGCGACGGGGCTTGCGCGCGTGCCTGAGCAGAGGATGATGGCGACGAGTCAGGGAACGGCGCTGACGATGGGGTGCATGAGCGCCACGGGGAGGCGAGGCAGAGCGCGGGCTGTCCGAGCGGAGATGGGGCTCGGCCCCGTCTGAATGCCGCGAGGGCAGAGGGAGGAAGAAGGGGATGCGGGGGCACGGGCCCGCGGGGAAAGGAAGCGGGGTTGGGCCGGCTGTTTCGGCCGGTCTGACCCCAATCACTTTTCCTTTTTTTTTATTTTTTCTTTGCTATTCACTTTTTTTTTCATACATGTGCACAAATATATATATATATATATATATATATATATATATATATATATATATATATATATATCTTTATACCATTATTTTGGTATACATATATATTCACATTTTTTTTATGCTTTTATTTACCATACTAGTCCTTTTGTATATAATTGCATTATTTTATTTATTTTTGTTGCCCTTGTATTATCAAAATGAAATTTTATATTTTATTAACTCAGGTTTCCTTCTCCTTATACTGGATCATCTTTTCAGATTAGTATTTAGAATTTTAGTTTTCTATTATTTGCTTATTCACTTTTTGGTATTACTAATGTTTGTCTTTGTCTTTCATGAATTTCTTAAATTTTTAGAACCTTAATCAAAGTCAGGAAAACTCCATGAAATCCAAATTCAATAGAATATATTGCAAAAAAAATAATAATAATAATTTAAGAAATTCAGATTTTCAGATTTTAAATTTTTGGGATGTTACACCAACTGCACGAGTGAGTTCACCTTAGCCCCCTCCTACTTATGCCCCCTTTATTCTCCCTCCCCTCTCTGCGGCCACCGTCGCCCCTTCTCCCTCCCGCTATCGGTCGCCCTACGCCACCGCTCGCCTGATCCGTGCTATCTCCTCCCGTAGCTTCCTTGCCCTCCCAGCGTCCCATTTTGCTGCTTGCCGTTGCCCCTCTGGCCACACCTCGACGCCAGTGAGCTCGCCTAGCCGTGAGTGCCACTTCCCCTGCTTTGGCTCTACTTCCTCTCTGCTCTGTTCTCCCCTGTCTCCTTTTACCCTCTGTTCTCTCTGTGTATGTATGACAGTAGGCCCCAAACATTATTCATGGCTTGCATGTCACACTCCATTTTAATTTCTAGTTAAAAAATAAGAATTCCAAGAAAATCAAAATAATTAGTTAAAATTCAATTTAAAATATAATGAATATATAATTATAAATAAAAATAAGAATAAAACTAATAATGAAACTAGGATAAAAGTTGGTGCAAATTAAAAATATTGAGCATTAAATCTGGATTAAAGGCGTGTCAATATGGATTAGCAAGTTAATTAATGGCTAAAAATAACTAGAGTGGGCTTAAGCCATGTAAAAATAATTATTTTTATATCTCAAAAATCACGAGGGCCTTTTTTCAAATAGGAATTTAATAACTAAGGTTGTTAATTTGAATATTAGGTTACTAATATTTAACTGTAGATGTTGAGATTTAAATTAAAGATTACCTTGCATATAATTAAAAAAGTCTAAAAATCGTTAGTGTGCCACTAATATTTGTCTTAAATCCAAATACTAATAAATGATGCTATTAACATATAAATTTGTAAAAATGTTCAAGTGTCATAACAACCCTATTTAAAATGACAATCAAGTTATGTTTAAGGTAATTAGCCAATTTGTCTCTATCCCTTAAATTAGAATACATGGTTAAAGCAAAGGATGAAAAAAATATATAATTTTGCAAGTGTAGATAATAATCAGGTTTCTTAGGGTAAATAATAGCTAATTAGGATAAACGGATTAATTCCTATGCTACTAGGATTTAAATTAAGGTATCAGTTTTAATTAGTGATCTTTCCTGGAAAGTAAGTCATTAAAAATTGGAGGTTAATTAGGAAGCCAACCAACATCTGTTTTAAGAAACTCCTATGATAGTCGAAGGCCATATTAAAATATTATCCTTGTCATTAGCATGCCGCGATAATTAAATATTAATGGTAGGTTTAATTAAAAATGACATTGAAATATAATTGTATATAACAAGCTATGCCCATATAAATAGATTTTAAATTAAAATTAAACTATGTTAGAAATAAGTGAAGGTATATAAATATAAATGACATTTAACTCCAAGAGCGTCTAAAATTAATGATCATGTTAAAATATAACTTTGTAAGTCTATTACAATATAATTAATAACACTTGGGTTATTAGTCATTAAAAATAATTACACAAAACTACTAATTTATGAACTATGGGGTAATGAGGCAGACTAATAAGGCCTTAATTAAAATAATCTTCCACCGTATTGGTAAACAGTAATTTGAAGTCTAGTAATATCGAGACTAAGTTAAGTGTTACATATTGTCCGAAATGCATTTAAACCATAGGGTTGCTTATCAGCCACGGCATTAGTAAAGTAGTCTAACCAGAGTTAATTGTTAAATAGCAGTGATTAAATAAATAATCCTATGCCTTAGTAAATTATTGAATTAATCATTTAATCAATCATTCGATTATTTGGCAACTAAACCTCAAAAATAATAATACGTCATGAGCTCCCTAGAAATATGAACTAAAAAGATTAATACGACTATTAAAATTATACTAATCACAGATAAACTCTCACATCTGTCCCTAGGTGTAACCTAACTCATGAAACTTTCTTAATAAATATAAAATAATAAAAGAAGTTATTATATTAAAGATCAAACCATGCTATTCTATGATTGGCTATGTCTAGCCATCTTCGAACCTAAAGTAGAATATTGAATATTGCCATGAATATTCCTTTATCACTGAACCATCCTTGATGTCCTTCTCGGTAGATTCTCTCTCTGTCGTCTCCCCATTCGCTCAAATTTCATTTGACTCTATCTATATTCTACATTCATTAAATCTTACCTCAGATCATCCACATAATCATAATAAAGCTTAATTGAGTTTAGTTGGATTTATTTGAACTTTTGAGTTATTTAAATTTATTTAGATTTAATTGTTATCATGTAATTAGAAATCGAAGTCCCTATAAAGCAATGAACAGAACGAGATCAAGATCCAGATAGAAATGAAGACAAAGAGATCAAGACCATTAACAGAGAAGGTTTCGAGTAAGATCAAGGCTACAGTAAATTGAACAAGGCAACTCATTACTTTGATCATATCTCACCTGCCTTTTGAATGCAAGTTATTTTATTTGAAAGTATCTGGTTGCATGCTTTACTTTATTGTGCCAATTTTATTTGCATTAGTTCATAGCTAATTCCTTATAAATTATTGCTTAATTATTCCCCACTCCTTATCTTTAGACATAAAACATTGTCACCCTAGGAATAATGGTTAACTTACTAGTAATAAGTCCATATCTAAAGCGCCATGATTAGTCTTATTTAGATGATGAAGGGGCATTAATTTGCCTTGACATCATTTCAAACATGAAAATATGGTTTGGGTAGTCACTGGTGGAAGGGTGGCTGGTATGTTATAACTTGATTGTTTTATACTCCCTGTTGTGGCTACAGGCCAAACAGTAGAGAAGGGGATTGGTAGCAGAGGAAGAGGAGAGCCAGATCTATGGGAGAGTTGGTAAGAATGAGAGGATGTGTCTCTTCCTGCCCCTCTTGGGGGTTCATATACATGAGTGGGGTAGAATGGGAAATCCCCATTCTACCCCTTGGTACTTACAAAGGATGAGGGTATATTGGTATATTTACACTGGTATATTCCTCTGAACTATTGGGCCTATTACATGGCCCAGTCATGGGGGGTTGGGCCACCCCCACAACAGTACTCCCTCGACAGCAAACGCTGAGGTCCCGATGGGTGAGCTGACGTGATCAACCACCCCAGCCCCCCCGTTCGTGCACTGCGTACGGTGGCGACACTCACGGGCTAGCTGCAGATCGAGGCTCCGCACCATCCTCCGTAACGGCCTCCGCGTCAGCGAGCTTCGTGAGGCCTCCGACAGCTTTGCGCAGTCGGACTTCACCACGTCGCCGCGCCTCCAGATGACTGTGCGATGCCCCCGCTGGCTCCGCGCTGGCCGCCGCGATGACCTTTCCGGAGTCTCTGCTAACATCGCGCCGCCGCGACGGCCTCCGTGTCGACGAGCTTCGTGAGGCCTCCAACAGCTCTGCACAGTCGGACTTCACCACGTCGCCGTGCCAGCCTGAGCCTCCCCCAACTTCGCCGGCCTGCCGACAACTCCGCCTCGGCCCCAGGCAGTCTTCGTCGGCCCTGCCTCGGTCCTGCGAAGACTTCGCCGGCCTTCGACTCGGCTTCGGGACGACCGCGCTGCCCTTCGCTTGGCTCCGTGATGGCTTGGCTGCCCGTCACCTCGCTCCGATACTTGCATGAGGAAATGCAAAGTGCAAGCGCACCAATACTGCAATGCATGTATAGCCCATGCACGGGCATGGTTTGTGTGCTCCGTAAGCTTCGTATCCACGAGAGTCGGAGAGCACATCAAATCAGCCGTCACTCCGCAACCAGGGCAGTTGACTCACGGCGTCGGCTCCGCACCTCACAACGAGGCCTCCACTAGCTTCATGCAGCCTACTCTGCGTCGCCGCCGCCCCACCCCGTACGCACTGCATGTGATTACGTGTGAGGCTATAATAGTAACCCCTGTATTTCTTGCGTGCTTGTCCTTAAAGAGATGGTTTTTTATCATATTATTTATTGCGGCTACAGTTCCGTCCTAAGAGCATTTGATTTGGCCGTATTTGCTTCTTCGGTTTTGGCCTATTTTGGGCTACCATAGCATCTAATGCTCTCCTGGTACTGCATTCTGGAGCGTTTTGTTGTCGCAAGTCTTTGGCCATTTCTTTCATGCCTCTGTTCTGGTCCTTGTTTTTGATTTACAATCGCACGACGGCCTTGCGCCTCGGCGTATTCTACGGAGTATAAACAAAGACACGCATTCGCGCGCGCACTCTCCGTGAAAATATGGGCATGAGTATAAACAAAGACACGCGTTCACGCGCGCACTTTCTGTGAAAAACACGGGCATGAGTATAAACAAAGACGCGTGGGGGGACGCCTCTGCGCGCACTCTACGGAGTATAAATAAGACGTAGCGCGAGGTCCGCCTCTGCACGCAACTTCACCGCCCGCAACGCGCGGAGGCTTGCCTTCGCGCGCAGTCTATGGACTCTAAATATGACGTAGCGCGAGGTCCGCCTCCGCACGCACTCTACGGAGTATAAATAACACGTAGCGCGAGGTCCGCCTCCGCACGCAAATTCACCGCCTGCAACGCGCGGAGGCTTGCCTCCGCGCGCAGTCTACGGATTCTAAATAAGATGTAGCGCGAGGTCCGCCTCCGCACGCACTCCACGGAGTATAAATAAGACGCGGATGTTGTCCCTGCGCACTATACTGAGTATAAACAAGACGCGGATCCCGCGCACGCATGGACGTTGTCCCTATGCGTACTCTCCGGAGTACAAATAAGATGTGGAAGTTGATCCCACGCACTCTACGGAGTATAAATAAGACGCGGATGTTGTCCCTACGCACTCTACTGAGTATAAACAAGACGCGAATCCCGCGCACGCATGGACGTTGTCCCTATGCGTACTCTCTAGAGTATAACTAAGACGTGGAAGTTGATCTCACGCACTTTACGGAGTATAAATAAGACGTGGATGTTGATCCCACGAACTCTACGGAGTATAAAAATTGCGACGTGGCCGAGACACCAGGGAGTGCCTCGCGTTAAGCAGCGCACCGCATGGATATCGTGCCCCCGCGCGCATTGCACCAGGGAGTGCACTCGGCCTGCGCCGCAAGCGCCCGCTCTCCGCGGGCACTGTTTTTGAAGGTAGGGGAACGGCGGCTCCGCCTCCCTGCCTCCACACGCGTAGCACCCTCGGCCTACGCCGCAAGCGCCCGATCTCCGCGGGCACTGTTTTTGAAGGTAGGGGAACGGCGGCTCCGCCTCACTGCCTCCGCACGCGTAGCACCCTCGGCATACGCCGCAAGTGCCCGCTCTCCGCGGGCACTGTTTTTGAAGGTAGGGGAACAGCGGCTCTGCCTCCCTGCCTCGGAACACGTAGCACCCTCGGCCTACGCCGCAAGCACCCGCTCTCCGCGGGCACTGTTTTTGAAGGTAGGGGAACGACGGCTCCGCCTCCCTGCCTCCGCACGCGTAGCGCCCTCAGCCTACGCCGCAAGCGCCCGCTCTCCGTGGGCACTATTTTGAAGGTAGGGGAACGGCGGCTCCTCCCCCTGCCTCCGCACGCGTAGCGCCCTCGGCCTACGCCGCAAGCGCCCGCTCTCCGCGGGTACTCTTTCTGAAGGTAGGCGAACGGTGGCTCCGCCTCCCTGCCTCCGCACGCGTAGCGCCCTTGGCCTACGCCGCAAGCGCATGCTCTCCGCGGGCACTATTTTTGAAGGTAGGGGAACGGCGGCTCCGCCTCCCTGCTTCCGCACGCGTAGCCCCTCGGCCTACGCCGCAAGCGCCCGCTCTCCACGGGCACTGTTTTTGAAGGGAGGGGAACGGCGGCTCCGTCTCCCTGCCTCCGAACGCGTAGCACCCTCGGCCTACGCCGCAAGCGCCCGCTCTCCGCAGGCACTGTTTTTGAAGGTAGGGGAACGGCGGCTCCGCCCCCTGCCTCCGCACGTGTAGCGCCCTCGGCCTACGCCGCAAGCGCCCGCTCTCCGCGGGCACTATTTTTGAAGGTAGGGAAACGGCAGCTCCGCCTCCCTGCCTCCGCACGCGTAGCACCCTGGGCCTACGCCGCAAGCGCCCGCTCTCCGCGGGCACTATTTTTGAAGGTAGGGGAACGGCGGCTCCGCCTCCCTGCCTCCGCGCGCGTAGCGCCCTCGGCCTACGCCGCAAGCGCCCGCTCTCTGCGGGCACTATTTTTTAAGGTAGGGGAACGGCGGCTCCGCCCCCTGCCTCCGCACGTGTAGCGCCCTCGGCCTACGCCGCAAGCGCCCGCTCTCCGCGGGCACTATTTTTGAAGGTAGGGGAACGGCGGCTCCGCCTCCCTGCCTCAGCACGCGTAGCACCCTCGGCCTGCGCCGCAAGCGCCCGCTCTCCGCGGGCACTGTTTTTGAAGGTAGGGGAACGGCGGATCCGCCCCTGCCTCCGCACGCGTACCGCCCTCGGCCTACGCCGCAAGTGCCTGCTCTCCACGGGCACTGTTTTTGAAGGTAGGGGAACGGCGGCTCCGCCCCCGCCTCCGCACGCGTAGCGCCCTCGGCCTACGCCGCAAGCGCCCGCTCTCCGCGGGCACTATTTTTGAAGGTAGGGGAACGGTGGCATTGCCTCTCTGCCTCGGAACGCGTAGCACCCTCGGCCTACGCCGCAAGCGCCCGCTCTCCTCGGGCACTGTTTTTGAAGGTAGGGGAACGACGGCTCCGCCCCCTACCTCCGCACGCGTAGCGCCCTCGGCCTACGCCGCAAGCGCCCGCTCTCCGCGGGCACTATTTTTAAAGGTAGGGGAACAGCGGCTACGCCTCCCTGCCTCCGCACGCGTAGCACCCTCGGCCTACGCTGCAAGCGCCTGCTCTCCGCGGGCACTGTTTTTGAAGGTAGGGGAACAACGGCCCCGCCTCCGCGCGCGTACCGCCCTCGGCCTACCCCGCAAGCGCCCGCTCTCCACGGGCACTGTTGTTCGCGGTTGAGGAACGGCGTCGACCCGGCTTCGGAGCACCGCCTCGCCGCCCGCCTTGTAGGCATCGCCTCAGCCGGGTGGCACGTCTTTAGCGCTTGAGTTCGCCGTCCGCCTCGCAGGCATTGCCTCGGTGGGACGGCACGTCCTCGGCGCTCGACTTCGTCGTTCGCCTCGTAGCCAGCGCCTCGGTGGGACGGCATGGCTACGGCGCAGGACTTCACCGTCCGCCTCGTAGGCATCGCCTCGGCAGGACGGCATGGCTACGGCGCAGGACTTCACCTCCCACCTCGTAGGCATCGCCTTGGCGGGACGGCATGGCTACGGCGTAGGACTTCGCCGCCCACCTCGTAGGCATCGCCTTGGCGGGGCGGCACGTCCTCGGCGCTCGACTTCGCCGTCCACCTCGTAGGCATCGCCTCGGCGGGACGGCTTCGCCGTCTGCCTCGTAGGCATTGCCTCGGCGGGACGGCACGTCCTCGGTGCTCGACCTCGCCGTCCTTCTCGTAGGCATTGCCTCAGCGGGACGGCATGGCCCTGGTGCAGGACTTCGCCGTCCGCCTCGTAGGCATCGCCTCGGCGGGACGGCATGGCTCGGCGCATGACTTCGCCGTCCGCCTCGTAGGCATTGCCTCAGCGGGACGGCGCGGGATTCAGCGTAGGAGTTCGCTGATTTCTTCGTAGGCATTGCCTCTGGGGTCTGCAAGCTACCAGTTGCATTGGCTCACCACTTGGCACCCTCGCGCTTGCTGTCGGGGAACGGGGGGGCTGGGGTGGTTGATCACGTCAGCTCGCCCATCGGGACCTCAGCGCTTGCTGTCGAGGGAGTACTGTTGTGGGGGTGGCCCAACCCCCCGTGACTGGGCCGTGCAACTAGTCCAATATGTAATAGGCCCAATAGTTCAGAGGAATATACCAATGTACCCTCATCCTTTGTAAGTACCAAGGGGTAGAATGTGAATTTCCCATTCTACCCCACTCATGTATATGAACCCCCAAGAGGGGCAGGAGGAGACACATCCTCTCATTCTTACCAACTTTCCCATAGATCTGACTCTTCTCTTCCTCTGCTACCAATCCCCTTCTCTACTGTTTGGCCTGTAGCCACAACACTCCCCAAAACCCTCAACTTGCTTACAATATTTGGACGGATGGTAAGAGTGGCTGGTGCAACGAGGCATGAGAATGTGTGGCATGCGGTAAAACTGCCCAGATAACTTTAAGGACTAAATCTTGTACGACTTCCTAGTGTAACATAGTGCAACCACAAGTCTATAATTGGTATGACTTAGCTAAATAATTTACCAAACCTTAGAGTCACTTAGATGGTAGTGGGGTGGAGATGGTGCATACGGATTCTGATCCGGCTTGAGTAGGACACGTGTGGAGGGTGATGTTTCCCACTACACTAGTCATGGGGAGTTGTTCTCGCTGCTCTAGTCTTTGGGATAAATTTCCTGTACAACTATGGGTCCTTCATTAGAAGGGGTAAATCCAGGGGTTGAGATGATAAAGGGGCGAGGTATTATAAAAGCCTTGTGGTATTCTCTTTGATCTATATGTCTAAGGAAAAATGTGGAACATACTGAGGCACGGCAGCCGCGTGGATTATGCCCTGTCGCTTGATCAAGTGGACACCACATTTTAGTCTTCTTGGATTCTTCGGTCAGAGTTTTTGCCTTAGTTTGACTAGAATAATCCTTCTTGCCCTTAGTATACTTATCTGAAATCGTAAGAACCTCTTTAGTGTTGGGTTTGTGATTCTTCTTACCTTTAGGAGGCTTATTAGGTTTCTTCTCTTTCTTGTTAGGCTAGATTAAGGAATCTTCTATATCCGGTTGATGGCCTTGTTCCATTCAACCCTTAGAGGGTTCATCGCAATGTCCTCCATAAATTATCAATTCCTTAACCTATTTTTGAAAGCCTGGATGACGGTGGAATCTACAACCTATGGAATAGAATTTTGAACATGATTGAACCTCTTGATATACCATCGCAGAGTTTCATTAGGCTCTTATTGAATTCGATGGAGATCATCTTCCTTTCCGGGGCGGTCGTACGTCCCTTGGAAGTATGTGATTAGCAGGTCATAAAGTTGCTCTTAGGTGTAGATTAACCTGATCGGTTGGTTGAGCAACTAAGACCAGGCAGACCCCTCGAGAACTGTGGGTAAGTAATTTGCCATCACATCATCATCGCCTCTTGTGGCTCTGATGGCAATAGTGTAAATATGCAGAAATTCTAATGGATTTTGCTTTCCATCAAATTTTTGAGATTTGTTGGTCATAACCTATTCGGCCAGTGAACTAATTGAAGGCCTGCCAAGAAAGCTTGATAGCCTGTGATCAAGTCATGGCGCCTTCTTTAGAAAGAGGTTGGTTGTAGTCTATTAGAGACCACTTCCTCCGATAGTCATATTAGGGGATTGGTGCTCCAATCTAGTCTTGGACACTCACATGGTGTCTCCGATCAGATGTTTGGTTTAGGTGATATCGTAGATCACCCGATCCATATGTTCTCCCTCATGACGAGGGGGAGGAGTGGCTTCATTATCAAAGAGCCTTCCCTTCGTGGCTTTCTTATCGGAATCTTTGAAGGGGTTTTTCACCAGCCATCGGATTGTTACCGACCCAACAACGTTCGCTTCTTCTAAGAGAGGAATGCTTGGATGAAGTCAGAGTATGACACTACAAGTACCTTTACTCTCTATACATCTCTGTGCGCCGCATTGCTTGTTGGAGGATTCCCGACACTTGGCATGCAATCGGAGCATATCCCGGAGTCTTTGCCAAAGTAAGATCCGGGTTGTTTAAAATATCATGGACTCATTGCAAGTTTTGGATAGTTACCAAGGGCCTTAGAGGATTCTTGTTGGCAGAAGGGGTACGATGATCTGAATTTCTCTCCGAGCCTCCTACTTGTCCAATTCAAGCCGTCAAGCATGATGGGGTAGAAGCAGGTGGATTAGTCGATCGATGTCCACTAGCTCTATTATCTCTGTCCCTTCTAGGTGATGCATAAGCATTTGCACCATTTTGATCACCGAGTCTTAGGGGATCATGTCATGAAGAATCATGCACAACATCTAGATCGGTATCACCAATTTCATTAACTTCATGCCTCTAGCAGGAATCTTCTGAATGAACTCCCGTTAAAACTAAGGGAGAGCCTTCCATCGCTTTGGAAATTAGCTTCCTCGATGGGGAACAATTGGAACCACCACTTCCGGAGGGCTTTGTAGTGGACTCAATTTGATTTGACAGATTACTGATCAGATGCTAAGTGTTATCATCTTCACCTAGTTTTCTACTGGAGGTAACTTCATCAACACCGTGACCAGGTATCGGTTGGCTCTTTGAATATATAGGAGCTATTGGCAAATAGTGGTCACCCACAACTGCATTGAGAGTACCCTGACTCTCAGATAGTAGAGTCGCGCTCTTGTCATTGTGTTTGCCGGTCAGGAGTATCAGGCTTGTAGAGGCATTTGAGCATTCTGATCTGGTCTGAACGACTGATTCCTGTGGGAGTGGTTATGATGGGGGTGATGAGTCTTCTTCCATGCGGTCGATCTTACTGTTCTCAACGAGCAGTGAGCCTGGAATGGAAGAGGACGATGTGGAGGCATCATGTTCCATGGCACAGATGCATGCGTCCATGTCGAGGTAGGTATAGTCTACCAAGTCGAACCAGTTATCCTCGTCCCAGGTTCCTGCCATGATCGCATGAGGGATACCGACGAAAACAGGGGAGGATGATGATTTCTGAATGAAGAAAACTTCAAGGATTCAACTCCTTCTTTCCTACAGACGACGCCAGCTATGGACGATTGAGTCGTCAGTCTTATGAAATAATATAAGAAAGATGGCTGAATTACTTGAGAGAGAATGGGGATGCTCTTTATTACTGTGAACTGGTTACAGGATGCCCTTACAAGGCCTGAAATTATCTCAATCCTTCATGTTCTTCCTACTAGAAGAATATGACTTGCCCTATCTCGTTGATTCTCTTGATTGTCGAATTGCTCTGAATAGAATTGTCTTATGTGTCTCTAAATCAAATTTCGTTGCCCTTCTGTCTTCTCTCGTCAACCCTTAAGGGACACCAGTTATCCGCTTGGAAAGACACCTTATGGAACTAGCGCATCGATCGTAAAGGTAGTTATTGTCAGAGAGAGAGGACGTCTGATCGTTCGTTGTTGTCAGTGGGAGATGAACGTGTGGCATAACTGCAAGGCAGTTATTGTCAGAGAGGCAGGGCTGAAACATCATGCTGTTTAGGCCGAATAGAATACATGTCTTATCTGTTGCACGGAAGGGGTCCCACGGAAATAGGCCTAGGTACCAGTTCATGAATCGTTCGAGTGGTTCGCTCATCGGGTATAATATACAATGGATCTCCGATCAAGGTACTCAGAAAACAGCTATAGAAAGCTTACGACCACGGGGTCTTTTAGAGCCTTAATTATATATTAAGGCCATATATAAGAGATCATTCAATCCTCATCGAAGCAAGACATCTTAACTCCATATATAACAGTGAAATATCGGATTGTTAGCTAATCCAAACTTCTCCTCGATTGAATTGGAATTAAAACACACGTGACTCCTGTACAAGTACCAATTTGAATAGTTGGCTACATCATATCATTTGTTGAGAGAGCAAGAGAATGAGGGAGATGCTCGAAAGTTGTTGAGAAGACATTTGGGCACATAAAGAAGTGCCCAAAAGTTTCCATACCAATCATCTATTTACTTGTAAATTGTACAACAGCAAAATATACAGTGATCCGGCCTTCCTTTTAACCTCTAGAAGAAATGAGTCCTGAAGAGGCAAAAATCAACATCCCACCAAAAAAATATATATAAGGGGGAAGATAAACTTTACTTCTTTATAGTAACTTTTGAAGTTAGAATAAACTTACTCTCTTCCTTAAGTTATCTATCAACACCATAAACCGCGTATATGCAGCCATTTTAGGATAGAAAATTCATTGCATCTTCCAGATGTCCTCCAAGCTCCAGAAATTCTCACTGAGGCCCTCAGAAAAACCTTGCACCCATCCAGTGAGCTCCGGGTCCTGAAACTGGCTATCATTTGCATGTGTCGACTCAGACCATAACCCTTGATTTGCCTCCTGCATCCAATCCCCACCGTTCACCATCTCTCCTCCATGCACGTTTGCATAAAGGCCGCCGTCGTACGACTCCGACGCGAGTAAGTCCGACGGCGACGGCGCCACCGTGCTAGAGTTCTCCATGTAGCCCATGGATGCCAATCTAGACATGGCATGAACATCTGCGGCGGCATAGCCATGATCGCCAACCCCAACCTGCTGGAGTCGCTGCTCCACAAGGCGAGGCATCCACAGGTACCTTAAGGCGTCCTTCAGCTTCTTGCTGCTGGCGTCGCAGTTGAGCTGCTTGGCGTGCTTCTGCACCCTGGTCCTCCAGTAGTTCTTGATTTCGTTGTCGGTCCTCCCTGGCAAGTGCTGAGCTATCTTTGCCCAGCTGCATGCGCAAACATGAGGGGGCGAAATGCGATTAGAAAGAATCCACGATAAGAAATCAAAAAGAAATAAAAGCTCATTCTTTCCGATTTATAACTTATGGGCTATAATTTTCTCCAATCAAACAAACATGACAATTTCTCTGTCACCTTTTCGAAGCGGCTTATCGGGACATCATTTTTTAAAACAGTTCATGGGTATTCGATTCGTTCGCACAACCGTTTGCTCTAGAAGTAAAAATTATTAGCTACAACCATCAGCCGTAGCCGAAAAGAATAGCCCGTAGTACTAGAGAGAGATAAAGGGGGATTAAGGAAGAGTCGTGCAGCTTTCATACACGCTGTTTTCAGTGAAAGCGAAAGACATGCATCTGATGCTATCTGCTAGCTAGCTAGCTTTCTCTCTCCATGTCAATCGCAACCCATATATATGCATCCCCCTTTAATTTGGAAGACTTGTACCGTCTGAATTGTGCCTTGTGCATGTGTCTATGTCACGCAGGTGTGGCATTCAAGCCTTTTAAGTGTGCGTGTTTGACGTAGAAATCCACATCTTGCTAGCTTGGAGTAGTACTGTACAATATGTATACGTGCGTACAAATACAGTACGCGTCGACAGACGTACATGTACTCACGTGGTCCACCATTGGTGGCCACTGGTGTTCATCAAGCGTGTGCCCACTGCTTGTCCTGTCTCACTGGCTGATAACGTGCCAGCCGCGCCGCCGTGTCGTGCGTGCGCCGGCCGGCGGCATGCGTGCGACGACGACCGCATGTATCGACTCTGTAACGTGGCTGAAATGAGAAATAATAGTTGAGGGTTTGATTACCGGTTGCCCCATCGGGAGTGGAGGTCGAGGATAAGCAGCTGCTCGTCGGCGGTGAAGTTGCCGCGCTTCACGTCCGGCCGTAGGTAGTTCAGCCACCGCAGCCGGCAGCTCTTCCCTGTCCGCTTCAGCCCTGCATGCATATATGCAGTTTACTTCAAAAGAACTAATCGATTGCATGATCAAGACTCGATCATACACGTTGCGGGATCGGTGGCCGGAGATCTAGATGCATGGGCGTCGGCGGCGGGCGAACGTACCGGCGGCGCGGGCGAGGTAGTTCCAGCGGCCCTCGCCGTGGTGGGCGATGTAGTTGACGAGGGTGAGGTCCTCGTCGACGGTCCACGGGCCCCGCCGGAGCTCGGCCTCCTGTTGCAGTACTCCGTGGTGCAGGTCGTAGTCAAGCAGCGCCGGAGAACACGCCATGGTAGAGCTATTGCCGCCGCCGTCGCTCCTGCTCCTCTGCGACGATGAGGCCATGTTTTTATTGCTTTTGTAGCTGTGAGGAGAGGGAGAGAGTAGCTAGCTATGCAGCTAGCTTAATTGAGAAATTGGAGAGAGAAGAAGAGGTTGGCGAAAGAGAGAGAAAGAGGTTGGATTAGTGGGAGAGGGATGGCAAGTCCTTTTTATAGCAGTGTTGGTGTGAGAGTTGAACAGTTTGTGTGAGAGAGAATGAGCATGTGATGCAAGTGTGAGAGTCACAGACCGCGAGGAGAGGATGGGTGCCACAAGGCATCCATGCGTACTTAACAGTTAACACGGTTACAAACAACACATCAGTTCATTATTATGCCTTTCGGTTTTGTATCTCTGTACCCTTCATAAATGCGTGGGATTAGTTAAAATCCTCGGCTTGTA
The DNA here is from genome assembly GCA_017311315.1 of Dendrocalamus latiflorus. Taxonomy (NCBI): domain Eukaryota; kingdom Viridiplantae; phylum Streptophyta; class Magnoliopsida; order Poales; family Poaceae; genus Dendrocalamus; species Dendrocalamus latiflorus. The sequence continues at coordinate 4,373,781 of CM029636.1, read as the reverse complement.
ACTCTCCTCGTATGATAGTTGATCATCGAAAGATAAAAAAATTTCAGTCACCTATACAATAGCCATTACTACAGAAAAGGTCATCATAGACGGCTCAAAAACGTCATCACAGACGGTTTTCTGAACCGTCTGAATTTATGGATCAGTGATAATCGAAGGTTATCACAGACGGTCTGTGATATTGATATATCACAGACGGTTTTTAGTTACAAACCGTCTGTGATATGTCATCACAGACGGTTTGTAACTAAAAACCGTCTGTGATGTTCTTTTCTACCTATAAATCTATTTGTGTTTATTGGCTAGCCTTAGGAAATGCTAGCCATACCCTCTGAAACAAGCAGATAAACAAGTATATGTATACATACAATTCACATCTCAATTCATTTGACAAACATATAACATCCAATTCACATCACATTTCATTCACAGACATAAGGCATCCATTTTGCAAATGAATTAATTGAAATGAAATAAAATATCCATTAACAAATTCACAATTACAGAGTGATAAGAGCAATAAAAAATCATTTTGCGCAGTGGAACTCTCCATCTGGTCTTATGACTTTAGACCACAAAAACCAAGCGCACTCTCCTCGAATTTTTGCAAAGTCCGGCTGTTTCAATGCAGTTGTAGAGATAGGCGCAGCCTGTCAATAGGAATATCAATGCACGTACATATATAAGCTAACAAGTATGAAATAAATGTGGGAAGATTGACAAACCTTAGAATTGGTGCGTACATATATAAGGGGACGCATCCGGCGATGATGTTGAAGAATGCGCGGGTGACAAACTTTAGTTGCTAATACTATAAAGCAAATGACACAAATTAGTGTATCAGGTTCACTGAACCGGATACATTAGTGTGTGTCACTTGCTTCATGCCCCTTGAAGGTCTATGTGGCATATATTATTACTACAAGGTCTCTAAACAAAGTTCTATGAAGCAAATGACACAAACCAGTGTATCAGGTTCATTGAACGGGAACACTAGAGTGTGTCACTTGCTTCATGCCCCTTGAAGGTCTATGTGGCATATACTATTACTACAAGGTCTCTAAACAAAGTTCTATGAAGCAAATGACACAAACCAGTGTATCCGGTTCATTGAACGGGAACACTAGAGTGTGTCACTTGCTTCATGCCCCTTGAAGGTCTATGTGGCATATACTATTACTACAAGGTCTCTAAACAAAGTTCTATGATGCAAATGACACAAACTAGTGTATCCGGTTCATTGAACAGGATATACTAGTGTGTCACTTGCTTCATGCCCCTTGAAGGTCTATGTGGCATATATTATTACTACAAGGTCTTTAAACAAAGTTCTATCAAGGCTTCACACCATGCAACATATTTATACTCAATTACTATCGTTTTTTTAAAAGCAAATCATAGCATCACATAAAGGCCGGCGAGGGGTCGGGGAGGCGGCCGGCGAGGGCTCGGGGAGGCGACCGCAGGCGACGGTCGAGCGGAGGCGCCGGGCGTGGAGGCGAGCCGAGCGTCGGTCTTCGAACGCGGACGGCTCAGCGAGGCGGTCGGCGAGGGCTCGGGGAGGCGGTCGGCGAGGGCTCGGGGAGGCAGCGGCGACGAGACAGATCGGGATTTAGATGTAGAATATAACTGCAGCATACGGGGAAAACCCTAGCCAGAGAGTATTTATAGGGAGGCTTAATTCAGACGGTTCTAGACGTAGAACCGTCTGTGATATCAATATCACAGACGGTTCTAAGTTTAAAAACCGTCTGTCATAAGCTTTATGTCAGAACGCTTCGTGTTTCGATCGTCTAATTAACGTCTCTCGATTGTTATACGAAGCGTCTATATCATTAATGTTTGAGTATACGAACCGTCTGTGCTAAAGGTTAAATATGCGCGCCTAATCCAGGTCTTTTCTACGTTCGTACAATATGGCTTCTACTATTCTTGTGGTCATCTCCTTCCTCTCATCTGTTCATCAAGAATTGTTCGGCCGGAACCTTACACAGGCGGCCAGCAATTTGCATCTGGAGCAACTTCTCCGCACACGCCCTGCTCTCCTTCCCCGACTTTCTTGCATCCGTCAGCTCGACCTGATCATCCGCCGTCGACGGAGGCGTCTCGCTGCCGCTCAAGAAAGGGAAACAGCCCTTACCATGGTTCTTTTCCACAATGTGCGCAAAGCAGAAGAAGCTCTACACGCATTGGAGAGACTGATGGATAGCCTTGCCGATCAAGCAGAAACGGCAGATTCTGAGGAATCTTTTCATGCTATCCTCTACGACATTATGGGCTATGCTACTGATTATTTGCCCAGGCTGGAGGAGGAAGTGCTGAGGACAAGGACAATCTTAACGGCGTTTGAGAAGTCAGTGGCTGATCCTCCAAGTCCCAAAGTCGAAGAAGAAACGTACGAAGCCCAAAAGATTACAATCTGGGAAACTCTTTACCTGTGCGACTTTTGTAATAAATTTGCCTCTAATTGAAATTAATAAATTTGCCTTTAATTTGTGATCTCTTTTCTCAGTAGTTATGTAGTTAAGTTATTAGAAGCAATGTGTACTTATATATTAACATCTGATCATGAACAGAATATGACAGACAAAGGGACATCACAAACGGTTCTTGTTAAAAACCGTCTGTGAACATTCACAGACGGTTCTTAACAACAACCGTCTGTGATAGTCTACACAACACAGACGGTTTTTAATTAAAAACCGTCTGTGATACTTTAGTATCACAGACGGTTCATCGGTAAGAACCGTCTGTGATACTCGTTTTATCCGACGCCACTAACACAGACGGTGTCCAAATTAAAACCGTCTGTGTTAGTGTCAATCACAGACGGTTTTGTCAAACCGTCTGTGATTGGACGTCTAATATTAGGCTTTCTGTAGTAGTGAGCAAAACTATTTTAACATATATACGTCCTAGCCCCCGGTCCATTGGTTCTCTCCATAAGAGATTACCCATTTGCTTTTAATAAAAAGGAATGTCTATACAACATCCGACTATTTTTGAGGACAAAAATAGTCAGATTGATCTGGGACGTTAGATCTCCATCCAACGGATCCACCCATACAAGCACCCCTCCAAAAAAATGACTCCTTCCAAAAAATGATCTAGGACGTTGGATCTCCATCTAACGGCTCAAAATCTGACTAATTTTATCCTAAAAACAGTCAAATGTTGTAAAGACACTCCCTTAATAAAATTCGGCAGGCATATTACTTGAGTCAATCGTTTTGGCAATTGTAAAAAGATTAATCATATGGCTGCTTTGCATGTGGGTTCTGTCCAAACCATTTTGGAAAGATATTCGTGACAACGACCTTTGCACAACCACACAGAAGGAGGCGAGCTATGCTTATGCATCAACCCGTGCCCATGTGAGCAGCCATGGCATGCATATACACAAACTACACAAACTCTCTCTTAACTCTCTCATCAATCACTATAGTAGCATGCAGCATCATCCTTTGGCACATGATGTGCTTGTCAAATGCCATGTATATGATGTACTGAAACGTACATAAAAGTACCAATGGGCAGGCATCATGCATCGATCACTCACTACTACAGAAAACCGTATTACAAACGGTTCAAAACGTCATCACAGACGGTTTTATGAGCTGTCTGAATTTATGAGTCAGTAATGATACGAGGTCAGCATAGACGGCTTTCGAACCGTCTGTGGTGCAAATATCACAGACGGTTTTTAACTAAAAACTAAAAACCGTCTGTGATTATCAATTATCACAGACGGTTTTTAATTAAAAACTGTCTGTGAAAACCGTCTGTGCTATTCTCTTCTACCCCTAAACCTATTTCTCTTTATTGGCTAGCCTCAGGAAATGCTGCCCATGCCCTCTGAAACAAGCAGATCAACATGTACATGTATACATCCAATTCACATCTCAATTCATTTCATAAACATAAAACATCCATTTCGCAAATCAATCAATTGAAATGAAATAAAATATCCATTAACAAATACATAATTACAATCAATGTTAATCTTATCCTAAATAAATAATCATTGTACGCTGTGGAACTCTCTAGTTCTAAGCTTGTGGAGATGTGCATGTTCCAACTTCTAAGCTTGTTTGAGCACGTCGGGGCCACGTGAACAATGCGAGCCTTCGTCACCTCGCTCTCTCTTCTGATGATACACACAAAAGCAGCTTCTTTAATCAGTTAGAAGGCCATGTCGAATGAGATGCTTAATTAGCTTCCATGCATTCTCTGCAGAACCGCTTTCTAATTGCCCAAAGGAGAGCATGTTGGATGGACACTACCACGACGCAAGGAAAGCTAGGTTTTGGAGATGCTACAAATAGGAGGCAGCAACTTGGGATATATTGTAGGATTGGGATAACAACTCAACATTGTGGATAACACAAGGCTAGCTAGATATTAGGATGTAATTAACCACAACATGTACATCGAGTACAGCTAGTTGCAACAACAGAAAAAAAAACCAATTGATGTAGTCACATAGGGTGTGTGTAGCTTTCCTGCAGATATAGGAGCTGTTTGATTGCAGCCACAGTTGTAGCAAGATTCCCTTCCAGCAAACTAGGTCCTACGCGTCAATGACTCAAAAAAGTGTGGTAAGATTCCCTTAGGCTTGCTAAGGTGTGGCAAAGAATTTGAGCACCTCAACTTAGACAAGTGTGGCAATTTTTGTTGGCAAAGTATGGCTAGCAACCAAACAGCCCCATAGCCCTCATGGTTGTAACTGGCCAGTTACAAATGTATTATATGAAACTTGAATTTTCAACATCCTAAAAGTTCTTATCGGTGGCAACCATCTGGAAAGCAGTATCGATCAAAGCTACCAACAAGATCGCTCTAAAACCAAGATCAGCCGAACCATGATTTTGCAGCATGTTCTAGCAAACGACATCCAAGTGTGATGTTCAGGAGCCAATTTTGAGCTGAATCACGGTTTTGCAACGTGTTCTAACTAACGCTACCTAAGTGTGATGTTCAGGGGCCAATTTATCCTACCCTCGAAATCTCAAAACCCAAAAGCTCCTTACTTCCATGGATATAAACACGAAAAATTAACTCAAGAATGTTCAGCGTGTGCAAAATAAAAACTAGAAATATATAGTCCAATATATACACACAAAGGTATGGAATTTGCATGTCACATCGCGAAGGAGGATAATATGGGCCTATTCTTTTTGGCTGCGGCTTTTGGCTTTTGGCTGCGGTTTGTTGTTTTTGGGCTGTTTGTACGAGAGATTACAGAGTAACAGAAACTCACATGCGGTTTTTGCCGATATAAATGAAGTCAATAAAGTATGTACTACAATTAACTAGTAGGCTCTATCTTGAAAAAAAATACTCAATTTAAAAGCTATTTACTGTAGAAAAGTCGAAAAACAGTTTTTAGAAACTGAAAAGAACAAGGCCTATAATGCCCTCAACTTTTGAGTTATGGGGGGAAGGCACGTGTTATTGCTTCATCCCCATCCAATGGTCCAATTAGGGTTTGCATCTCCCTTTGCTTTCCTTGACGTAGCGAGGTGTTTTCGACAAGGGGCATATGTGTACAAGTCACGTAAGTATCAATCGATATGTATGTATAGCTGGCCACAGACTGAGATTCCATTGGTGCATGAGTACCATCGTTAATTGGACAACTCGGACATCATTATGGAGTGCAAAGTTGCAACCAACAACTCGAAACTCCTTGCACAAGTGACAAGTCAGTCAGTCCCTTAGCTACCCTGGGCTCGAGGCAACTCTTAGAATTCCACTATTAGTATTCCCATTTTCGTTGAAATAAATTAATATCGTGCACTTATATCTCACTACTCATCTAGACAATTCTTCAACCCACTCTTGTATAATACTCCCTCCAGTCACAAAGAATGTCGTTTCGGGATACATATAATCATACTTTCTGAACTTTGGAACCAGTATATATCTTTTTAAAATATTTAGATTGGATTCATGAAAATCATATGCGTATATTTGTAGCAAAAAGTACTTCCGTAATATTATAATTTTATTAGGTTTCATAGATATATTACAATGAAAATTAGTGGTCAAAAATTATATTTGAAGACCACCTCAATATCCAAAACACATTCTTTTTTTACTAGAGCTAGAGTATGGTTTAGGACACGCTATCCAGTAATAAATCAATGTTTAGTAAATATGGGCGATCATAATTTTCTATTATTCTTATTGGTCGTAATGTGGAGAATCCGGATCCAATATCCAGTTGTCAAGCATTTTTTTTTTGAGAAAAATTCTATTGGCCGTCAAGGTCGGTTTTACAAAGACTGATCAAAAGATGATTGCAATAGTTCTCTAACCTGAAACTCCAAACAAACATCTTGATGGATCGGAATTAACCATCAGGCTCATTTGACGATGGTGAATAAAGATAGTGTTGCGCTATCTAACTATGTTCGTAAATAATTCAGTGCTTTTTCTAGCGGGAAAAGCTTTTTACCTCTTAAGAGGACATCTTTCTATTTTATTTACCATCTAATTTATGTCGAGATACACACCATTTTTCTTATCTCTTGCTGTATTCACTATTCACAAAAAATATGGATGAGGTAAAAGGAGACAAATTGAACACCGGAAGAGATAGTTGATGGTCCTTAAGAGGTAAAAAAAACCACTTTTGCAAGCTCAGTAATTTTTTTCAACGTACATGTGCATGGAAGCTACCCTTCATGGCTGCATCTGAGTACACGAAAACGTGTTCTATTGTTCTTTGGCACAGTAAAAAAAAGATGTTCGTAAGATATTTCTATGTGCACGCATGTGCAGTTTTCTCGCGAAATTTAGTCAATTTATGCATCTATGTGTGACCCCTGTCTTGGACTTGCATGCGCTCTTTACAAGGTGCAAAATATCACCACGTACTACGAATTAGAAGCCTGCGTAAGCTGCGCGTACACACACACACACAGAGAGAGAGAGAGAGAGAGAGAGAGAGAGAGAGAGAGAGAGAGAGAGAGAGTCTAATCAGTATGGCACCTGAAAAGGGTCGTTAAATTTATAAAATCGGATCCTCGCAAAGAAAAGGGTAAATAAAATTGGAGCTACTGAAGCCAAATTACCATGTGAAGTATACGTGTAATATGTATTTATTTTAGAGTTTTAATGCAATTCCTATGTTTTGTGCATGTGTTGTACATGCACTTGTAGGATTTTCTCTAATATTGTATATACCATGCACAAGGGTTTCTACATGCATGTCTCTTCTTCTGAGTACTAATAAGTTCGATCCACTTTATTTATGGCATATTTGTCTGATTGGCTGGATATATATTGGATAATTGAGATGAAGGCGCGCACACACACATACATACATATATATACATATATACACACACACACGGATAACGCTATTCAGTGTCTACGCGCACGGTACACGTGGGTGTAGAATACGTAGACAAGTTACTGACATTTTTGAATGAAATTACCATCAATTCTGTATGAAGTTATTGCCAAACATTCACAGTGCTGAAAAGTTATTATCGGTTTTGCATAAAGTTACCATCGGTAGCTAGTGAAGTTATTGCCAATGCTTATAGTATGTAGCCGGTGGTAACTTTCTTCACAGCCGATGATAACTTTTCGAACATCCAGTGATAATTTGATGGAGCGCAAAACTGCGCGCAGAATGCACGCACGCGTAGAATAGCGTTACCGTATGTGTCTATGTGTGTGTGTGTGTCTATATATATATATATATATATATAGATAGATAGATAGATAGATAGATAGATAGATAGGAAAATTACATAAGGCACCATGGTGCCTAGGCACCAACATCTGATACACGTGTATGATTGATAATTTTTTTGAGTTTGGGTATGAAAATGTTTTATACGCTTGATATATTTATGGTAAGTTAGTTTTGAACTCAGTTCAAACTAGTTTGAACAACTTTTGAGTTCAATGCAACTACAGTGAGTATATACCATAAAAATAGTTCAAACTAATTAAACTGAAGTTGAATTTAAATTTTTTCGGAGTTTGACATCTCAAATATACTTTTTTATGGGTATATGAAGATACCCACATCAAACGTTGCGAATCTCGAAGCAAATCAACGGGTATTGATATTGGTGCCTAGGCACCATGGTGCATGAAACACTCGTCCTATATATATATATATATATATATATATATATATATATATATATATATATATATATATATATATATATATATATAGGCAAAAAAACTTTCCATCCATGATTAATACTTTCCATCCATGATTGATTCTTTTCCAAATTGATACCTTTTCGAATTAATGAATCTTAATAGGTTACCTAATATATTGCACCTGCACGCATCTAAAAGCAATCTAACGACAGAGAGGTTTGGTGCCTGGACACCTTGGTGCCCCATTTCAGTATATATATATATATATATATATATATATATATATATATATATATATATATATATATATATATATATATATATATATATATATATATATATATATATATATATATATATATATATATATATATATATATATATATATATATATGTATATATATATATGTATGTATGAATATGTATATGTATGTGCACACACAGCTTTAATATAGTCGAAATTTCCCTCTCTAATTTCTCGCGACCCCTTTACGCATTCCGAATAGTGACTTCACAAATTCGCGACACTTTTTCAGTTTGAACGTAAAGCAGAGGATACAAATCGAGCTGAGAACTAATATTGAAATGCCACTAGTTGTACACGTGTGATCCAACAGTTGACTTCAAATCATCAGCCTGCCGTCTACTTCGAGCAACGACCAAACTGAATTTCGGTAGGTAATGTGCAACTGAGTGCTTTGACATTCCTTGCATTCAAAACCTTCTTAGAATTCTATCAGGAGAAGTACCGAACCAATTTAATTTCCAAAAGATAAAATTGAACCGAACTTTTGACAAATTAAAGCTAGCCCTAGCTACCTATATAGTATATATACAGTAGAAAATTGCAACATGGCCGCACGAGATAAGCTAATCCATCCACCTATCACGGCCGCCATTTCCGTCGCTAACGCACACGAGCTTTGCGCACGCTTTGACATGGAAAGCCAAGCCTAAGCTGACTAATTAGTGTTGGTAACATAAGCAATATTTTAATTCTAAATTTTACTAGGAGATAGATACAGTAAAAGATTAATGATGTAATAATAAAACTAAAAGCAGGCAACTCATTGTACTTAAAAAATATACAAGAATAATATTATAACAGTGTCGATCGATCGTACGAACGACTTGTGGGTGGAGGTTGCTTCGGTGAAAATATAAAAACTAGAACCTTATGTCAAGTAAAGAACATAGTGATCTCTCAACCACAAGTATTGATTCGTCAAACCTGGTTTAGTAACTGCACAAGTTCGATTGAATATCTACAAAGGGTGGGGAGAGACAAGGGAGTTTTTGTGGTATAGGAGGGGGTATAACTATATTTCACAACAGTATGACCGCTTCAAATCAGGCGAGGCCATGGGCTACCTGAGTTTGTTTGGAAACAGTCCCTACTGGGTAGAGGCTATATAAAGAATTGTGCAGTGAAAAGCCTTGTTTTCTCAACTCTGTCGTGAGAGTTAGGGAATCTTGTGGGTAAAGCTGAATAACTCTACAGAGTTATAATTTAATGGTATTCGAATACGCTGTACTTCCGGTAAATGAAGCTATGTTTAATAGGTGAATCCAACAGTAAAGCATAAGTAGATTTGGGAATTTGTTAACATTGGTAATAAAGTTGTTAAAACCCCAATTTTCTTAAGAAGGTTGTGGCTAGAGATGGCAACGGGTACCCGAAACCCGAGTACCCGATGGGTTTTACCCGATAAGGAGGCGGGTATGGAAAGATATCTTCACCCGCGGGTATGCTAATGGGCAAAAATCTCTACCCATCGGGTATGCGGGTGCGGGTGCGGGTGTATACTACCCGTACCCGCATACCCGCGGGTAAAATATACCCGGCCGGGTGTATATTAGATATAGCAACAGGTACATATACCTGTGGCCCGTATATATATATTCGAAACGAAGCCGATGGAAATACCCGCACTCGTATATACCTGTGCCCCGTATATACCCTTATCAATTCGGGTATGGGTTACCCGTCGGGTATAAATACCCGCGCGGGTGCGGGTATGGGTAAGTTTCTATACCCGTGTGCGGGTACGGGTATTGTAGCGGGTGCGGGTATCGGGTACGGGTATGGTTTAGCTATACCCGACGGGTATTTACCCGTTGCCATCTCTAGTTGTGGCTTTGTGTTTAAAATTGTTTTCACTAAAATTGCACCTACAAATTATTAAAACCACTACACTCCAATCCCTTGGAAGATCCTACATGTAATTAAATAGTATTTTCCCATGTGACTTGTTGAGTGCGGTGAGTTGTACTCATACTTGCTAAAAACATTAACAGAAAATGCATGGCAAGAAAATAAGGAAGTCTACGAGAATGACGTGGTGGAATTCTGCGAAGTCGATGATGCTTGGAATTAGGGTTATTCTTCGCTCAGGCTTACCTATAGTGTTCTTTTGTATTGTAATGTATCTAAGGAGCTGCATGTCCCGCTGTAAAACTTGGCTGATAAGCCGTTATCTTGTAATAAAGTTGGCTTTTGAATTTAAGCATATATTAACAATAGTATACACTCGACTGTAATACCTCACAGCTGAACAAAATTGAGCAGTAGCGTTACATTGTACTCTTATCTATGCCCGATGCAAGCAAGCAGCTTAGCTAGGGCTAGATGATCCGTGTACATGAACTCTTTCTATAACACACCAGTACCGCCAATTTTCCAAGTATTTCACTTTCTTTTTGCTGGTCAGTTTGACTCGACTTTAGGATATTATCATGTTGGACTATTTGATATATATTATACTGTTTTATATTAATCATGTCGTCAAGAAGCAAAACAAAGATTAGGATTGAATATTTTGTATGTAGTACTCTTAGGGTGCATGTAAGATCAGGTATATTCTTAGTTTTGACCATCAATCCGTAAAAAAAAATCTAGATTGGCCGCATGAATTTAGTATTGCCAGACTCAATATGAAATGAACTTCATATATAATATGTATTCTTCATAATTTATAACAACATACTGTAATAGAAATTAGCTGTCAAAATCAACACACAATACTTCAAAGACTATCGTACGTACGAGGCAGTACTACATACGCGTAAACTATTTCTGTATAGTCACTTAATTGGCACCAATACCCTAGAATATCTTTATGTTCAAAAGGGGACCACTCGGGTAAAGATCAAGGTGTTCTTATTACTTTTGAGCTGAATTAGTACCATAATTATTCTGTCTGTTTTGACGCGATTAAGAAAGTAATGTGGACACTTTGTTTAGAAGTAATATATAGGTTTTTATTAATTAGTCTACCTTATGCTTCAAAAGCCACGGTTTCTAGAATCATGTTGTTAAAAGCAAAACACAGTGGCCCATATCTGATCTATGGCATAATTAAGTGGTGTTGGCATCACATGAAGCACTTCTCGACATCTTTCTGCTTAACTTAAGGCCCTGTTTGGAATGCGGGAATTTTTTCCGATTCCTGCGGGAATTGAACTGTTTCCTGCAAAATTCCTGCAAAATTTCTGTGAAATTCCTCTGTTCCAAACAGGCCCTAAAAGAACTGAAACACACATGACATAAGCGACATATATATGTTACTGTTCTAATCAAAACCTTTCCCAAATACGACTTGTGTTTATGCTTCTGTGAATAATAAAAGATGCAAACTTACATATACATGTTGTTCTAGCTAGTGACATCATGTGCCTAACTTTCAGATATATGGTCGATCGCTATCTTGAAGGCACAAAGTTCAATTTCATGGTCTTAAATCTCAACCGTAGAAAGTCTTTATATATGTGAAACTTTATTAATTTAATGTCTAGAGTACTACTTGGTGAGCAAAGTTCGCTACTTTTGGTTTTGTATTAGATCAGTCTTGGACTCTAGTGTCACTTCCAGAGAGATTTTTTAGATGCTAGCACATGTGGCCAAGTGAAGCAATTGTTTATATCTAGATGCTCTTATCCATTCAAACAATGGTCGATGATGTTCCTGGCACACAAACAAAAAGACATGATGACGTGACCAATATGGAACTGAGAAAAGTACGATACATAATTGATCATATATACACACATATATGTACATACACACTAGTTGAATGCCCGTGCGTTGCTACGGATTTTTAAAATTTATTATACTACATGTTTTAAAACTCACAGGTGGTAAAAAATTTTAAAATATACATACAAACATGTTCTAAAAGTTTTTATATCCGTCAAGTAAGTCGGAAGCCGTCGATCACACCTCGTGGTCATAAGTTGGAATACATCGGCCACACCTTATGGTCGTAGGTCGAGAGCCCTCGAGCACACCTCGTCGTCGTAAGTCGGAAACCGTCGACCATCGCGCGTGATCGTAGGTCTGGAGTGTTTGACCATCGCTGGTAGTCGTAAGTTGGCAGCGGTCGACGATCGATCGTGGTCCTAAATTAGGAGTCTTCGATAATGGTTCGTGGTCGTACGTTGGAAACTGATCGTGGTCGTAAGTCGAAAGTCATCGAGGACACCTCATGGTCGTAAGTCGGAACACATCGGCCAACGCTCGTGGTCATAAGTCGGAAGACATCGATCAAACCTCGTGGTCGTAAGTCGGAACACATCGACTAGTGTTCATGGTCGTAAATCAGAAGCCGTCGATCACACCACGTGGTCGTAAGTTAGAAACTGTCGACCATCACGTGCAATCGTAGGTTGGGAACGGTCGACCATCGCTGGTGGTCATACGTTGACAGGCCTTCGATCGCTTGTGCCCTGTCGCCCGACTACTGGCTCTGGCCTGCTCGGCCTGTCTGACTTGCTCGGCCCTGACTTCGACCACGGCCCTTCGACGTCGACCGCAACCCCCTTCAACCATGGCCCCCTTCGACCATGTCCCCGACTTCGACCACGGTGTCGACTTCGACCACTGCCCCGACTTCAACCACTGCCCCTTTTGACTTCGACCATGTCCCCTTCAACCACTGTCCCCTTCGACCACAACCCTTCAACGATGACCACTTCTCCCTTCGATCACGGCTTCGACTTCAACCACGGATCTTTGACTTCAACCAGCACTCGTCGTCGTAAGTTGGAAGACATTAACCACACCTCATGGTCGTAAGTCAGAACATATCGACTAGCACTCGTGGTCATAAATCGGAAGTCGTCGATCACACCTCGCGGTCAAAAGTATGTTATAATCCATGGGGAGTATAAGACCTTGTGGGTCTTGCTGTCAAGGGTGGGGAGCTCGATCTCGGGGTGACCTGAGGGTAGGCGACGGGGATGGAGGGGGAACTCGTAGCGAAAAAGGTTATGGACAAACCAGCAGGTGCCCTCTAGGTTGACATTATGACTACGACCATGACCGCTAGAACCACATCCATGGGCGCTACGACTACGACCATGACCGCGACTTCGACCACTGCCCCCTTCGACTTCGAGCACTACCCTCTTTGACTTCGACCACTGCCCCCTTCAACCACCATCCCCTTCAACCACGACCCTTCGACATCGACCACTTCCCTCTTTGACCACGGCTTTGACGACAACCATGGATCTTCGACTTTGACCACTGCCCCCCTCGACCACTGTCCCCTTCAACCACGACCCTTCAACGACTACGGCCCTTCGATGCCGACCACTTCCCCCTTCAACCACGGCTCCCTTCTACCACAGCTTCAACTTCGACCAAGGATCTTTGACTTTGACCACGGATCTTTGACTTCAACCACAACCCCCTTCGACCACGGCCCTTCGACGTTGACCACTTCCCCCTTCGACCATGGCCCTTTTCGACCACGGCTTCGACTTCAACCACAGATCTACGACTTCGATCACTATCCCCTTCGACCACTATCCCCTTTGACAATGACCCTTCGACAACCACGACCCTTCGACGTCGACCACTTTCCCCTTCGACCACTGACCCCTTCGACCACTGTCTTCTTCGACCATGACCCTTCGACGTTGACCACTTCCCCTTTCGACTATGGCCCCCTTCGACCACGGCTTCAACTTTGACTACGGATCTTCAACTTCAACCACTACACCCTTCGATCAATGTCCCCTTTGACCATCGCCCTTCGACGACCATGGCCCTTCGACGTTGACCACTATCCCCTTCAACCACGGCTCTTTAACGTCGACCACGGCTTCGGCTTCGACCATGGCCCTTCGACATCGACCACTTCCCCCTTCAACCACCACCCCCTTCGACCACAACTTCGACTTCGACCACAGATCTTCGACTTCAGCCACGGCCCCTCAACCATGGCTCCCTTCGACCACTGCCCTGACATCGACCACAGCCCTTCGACTTCGACTGCGAACCGACTTCGATCATGGCCCTTTGACTTTGACCACCGCCGCTTTGACCATAGCTTCGGCTTCGACCACTGATCTTTGACTTCAGCCATGGCCCCATTCGACCATAGCTTTGACTTCGACCATGTCCCCGCGACTTCGGCCATGGCCCCCTTCAACCATGGCACCGACTTCAACGACCATCTTGGGAGACCAAAATCGCTAGACAGTATGACGGGTTCTGAGCGAAGAGTAGGAGGAGGTAGAGAGGCTTACCGGGTGAGTGACCGCTAGGCGGTGGCGGCGGGGGAGAGCCATGTGGGCGGGCATAAGAAGAGGAAGCCACCGTCGCCATCGTTGAGCACCCTTCTCTTTGATCCATCGGCCGCTGTCACCGAGCGCCCTTCTCTTCGATCCACCGGTCGTTGTAGCCGAGCGTCGTGCTGCTGGTTGGAGGGGCGATGGGAGATGGAATTGGTGGTGGCACTGAGGAGGAGGCACTACACGAGGGTTCGGGGGAGAGAAGGAGGTGGAGGTGGGGAGGCGACGACAAGAAGATGGGGAGAGGAGGCGGTGGGTGAATGCGTTGGGGAGATGCGGTGCTGCTAGAGGAAGTTGGGGGGACTACGACCAGACGCTATTGCATGGGGAAGAATTGGTGATGGCGCCAAGGAGGAGGCGCAGCACGAGGTTCAGGGAGCACCATTCTCTCCGATCCACCAGCCACTATCACCGAGCATCGTGCCGCTGGTTGGAGGAGCGATGGGAGATAGAATTGGTGATGGCGCCGAGGAGGAGGAGGAGGCGCGGCACGAGGGTTCAGGGGAGAGAAGGAGGCAACGGTTGCGAGAGGTGGAGGTGGGGAGGCGACGGTGGGCTGATGAGGAGAGGAGGCGATGGGCGAATGCGTTGGAGAGGTGGTGACGGGGAGATGCGGTGCTGCTGGGGGAAGTTAGGGGACTGCGACCTGTCGCGTGGGGAAGGAATTGGTGGTGAGCCGAGGAGGAGGAAGCGTGGCACGAGGGTTCGGGGGAGAGAAGGAGGTGGCAATTGCGGGAGGGGGAGGTGGGGAGGCGGCAACGGGCAGATGGGGAGAGGAGGCGATAGGTGAATGCGTTGGAGAGGCGGCGATGGGGGGATGCAGCACTACTGGGGAAGTTGGGGGACTGCGACCAGATGTTGCTGCGCAGGGAAGGAATTGATAGCGACACTGAGGAGGAGGAGGAAGCGTGGCACGAGGATTCAGGGGAGAGAAGGAGGCGATGGTTACAGGAGGTGGAGTGGTTGCAGGAGGCATAGGATGCGGGGAAGAGAAGAGGAGGAGCATGGCCCACGAATCGGCCCGACCTTTTCTACGAGGAGCGGAAGAACTACCTACATGCGAATCTGGATGGCTGATTTTTTATTGGACAGTTGAGAAGAGAGGAGGGAGAACGGACCGACGACTATCAACTCATATTTTTATGTAGTAGATATATATATATATATATATACATATATGACGTTGAAATAGGGCACCAAGGTGTCTGGGTACCAAAGCTTCCCTGCCTTTGGATTGCTTTTAGATGCGTGCAAGTACAATGATATATAATATATCAGGCAAAGCCGTTAACATTCATTAATTTGAAAAGGCATCGATTTGGAAAGGAAGTCATTGATTTAGCATGTTGAATCAATCATGGATGGAAAGTCTTAATCATGGATGGAAAGTCTCAATCATGGAGTCTGGGCATCATGGTGCCCCTGTTATTTATACTATATATATACATATATACATACATATATACATATAGTAAAAATAACAAGTGCTCCTTGGTGCCCGGGCACCATAGTCTAAAATAGGTATGTTGTGCAAAAATTTTAAAATTTCTTGGATGTCAAGTTTAACTAGTTTACTAACTAGTTCAAACAAGTTTGACCTAAAATTCGAATTGTAGTTGCCTTTTTTATGATAGTTTGATTGTAGGTATATGCTGGTTATATATATAAATCAGCAAAGTATATTATCTAAATTCGTTCAAAATATTGAATTTAAGTATATTTTTTCAAACTTATACGTTTCATTTGAATTGTTATAGATGAGTATATAACCTAAAACTGATAGTTTCAAAAAAAATATACCCGAATTTAAATGGAATTGATGCATTTGAAATCATGGTTCCTCATACATACATACATACATACATACATACATACATACATACATACATACATACATACACACATACACACATACACACATACACACATACACACATACACACATACAATACATACATACATACATACATACATGTATGTATGTATATATGTATGTATGTATATATATATATATATATATATATATATATATATATATATATATATATATATATATATATATATATATATATATATATATATATATATATATATATATATATATATATATATATACACCTCATTATTCTCATTGTGTTTGCGCATGAAATTGTGGTTTTGTTTTGCTCATTATTCATTGCTTAATTATTTGAACTATTTATTTTCTTTTTAAGAGACAAGACAATTGATTACAACTTATAAGCGGGTAGTATCTATGATGTCATTTGGAATTCTTTCCAAGCGGCTAGTCGGATAAGTACGTTAATCGTTGAGAAGCTTCAGCTGTTTATTTTGAAGAGTAATATATGGTATCAGAATTATATTTGTCACGTTGAGATGCTATGATGGGAAGAAGAAAAAAATATTGCACCCTTTTTCTTAGCTTTTTTTTCCTTCTCCTCGGGCGTGATTTGGATGCGTGTGTTTGCATCCACAAAACTTCAGAGAGAGAGAGAGAGAGAGAGAGAGAGGATTCCACTCTGAATCACGGCTAAGTTTGGACTTTGTAGGCTTCAAGACAGCCGACGTAGTTCGACTTCAGTATGCTCAGCTCCAATTAGCTCGCATCTAATGTCCCATTCAATTCCATATTTTCTTGGTAATTTTTAGCTTTTTGACTGAAATTGTATTTATTGATGGTAAGGGATAAGAAAGCCATGTTCTGTATCCGAACGGTTAGAGCATGTACCCACGCAAAAATGAGGCATGTTCTTTTCGGCTAAAATTTTTGAATTTTGGCTGTTTACGGTACAGATTACAGAGAGACAGGTATTCACTTGTGATTTTGGCTGGTACAGATGTTGGGTTTTTAACGTGTAGATCGTTTAACTTGTAGACCCCATCTTGAGAAAATACTCCGTTTGAAAGTTAGGTACTGTAGCAGAAGCCAAAAGCCGATTTCAAAAGCCAAAAAAAACAGTCCATATTCCCTTGGTTTTCATCTCTGTATCCCAACGGTTAGAGCATCCACCCACGCAAAAATGAGGTTAGAGCATATGTACCCACGCAAAAATGAGGCCATATTCCCTCGGTTTTCATCTATGTGCTCGACTGCTGTCTCGTATTGACATGTGTTGTGGCGTGTGTTCGCTAAAATCATGCCCTTTGTTCTCCAAATTACTAGTATCTCTACATATTATGATTTCTACTCCCTCCCTTTCTAAATATCTGACATTTTTGACAGATACTCCCTTATCCCGCACTATAAGTCTAGCATGCATCTTAAGAAGTATATTATTTAAGTAATATTTAATAGAATTGGATTATAGTTGCTCCTATTAGATATATAGATATAGTACTACTCTTTTCTATTAGAGATAAATATGATCTAATTTTAGATAGATAGAGCATTTTCTTTCTAAATACTTGACACTTCACGATTCCCATAACATTCTTTCCCAAATTGCCCCTACAAGTCCTAACTTTTTTCCATGCTTTTGGCACTTCGTTATTTGTGCTTGTAATATAATTTTGATCACTTTGTACTTGAAATATAATTGTCTAGTTATAGGCACGTGGTCAAAAGTGTCAAGTAAATGAAAATGGAGGGAGTACAAGATAATAATACAATTTATTTTTAAAAAGTCTATATACAGGGTTGTAATAAAGCTCGAGGCTCATGAGCTACTTGAGCTCAGCTCGCTCTAGACTTGATTCAAGCTCGGTTCAAACTCTAAATAAGCCAAGCTTGCACTTAATCTCAAGCTCGTGAATTTCAAAGAGTCGTGCTCTAGTAGCTCGTTAAGGCTCGATTCGAGTTTGAATATTGATGCATACTAATTTTTACTATTATTGAAACTTAGTGTATGTTGAATATTTTTTACTGTTATCGAGTTTATTCTAGTCAAGCTCGAGCTTTTCTTACTATTAAAAACTAATGCATATTAAATTGTTTTAAATGTTATCGAACTTATTCGAGCTAAGCTCAAGCTTAGATCGAGCTCAGCTCGAGACTATCTAGGCCAGAGCGCGAGGCTTTCTTGCCGCTGCGGCCTCCCTTCTGGTACGCTTGCGTGGGTGCAGGATGCAATGTGCTCTCACTTTTCAGAGTTAATCAGTGCGTTTCGAAGAACTGGTCCTAGGATATTTATCAAAAAAGAATCGGTCATAGGATTTGACAGTGGATTTTAGTGTTCTTTCCTTTTTGGTGGATTTGCTGTGCGGTATTTGGTCCTAGTATGAGGATTTAGCTCAAGTTCAATTCAGGAAGTGATTTTTTTTTCCATTGTTTACGCTGCCATCCACTGATGCTTCCAAGAATCGAACCTAATTGCGTTGTTGTCCTTTGTCATGTTGTCCCACGGAGCTTCCTTTGAAGATCAGGAGATACGATTTCAAGAACTGAGGGTCCCAAATTCTTTTCGAATATGTAATTGTTGTTTGTGTGTGTTTTTCTCGGTGGTTTGTGACTAAAGGTTGCTACATTCCTTGATCTTTCGGCCTAAACCTAAACACATCCTATCAAGGTTTTAGTCACAGTTTAGCCTCTAACCCTGACGTCAGTCTTGCTTAGAGCGGTTTCACCAACTGTGGTTTTTTTTTTTATCTTGACTGGATGGAAAAATTGCAGAAAAAACGCTCACAATGTCTGGACAGCAACTTCATTTAACAGTTTTGGACTTGCAGTCCTCAAGATGGTCCTGCAGTTGTGCTTCAGGCGTAAGATTCAGGTAATTAAGTTTCCACAAACACCTACTGATGGGAATTTGTTTCCTGAACTTTGATGTCTTGCAGCGTGCGCTCTTCAAGACACACGAGTTTGATCAAGTTCTTGGTCACTGTTTTGGCCCTTTTCATGTTATTTCTAGTGCTCTGCGCGTTCGCGTTAACACATAATCTTTACTATTATAAAAATGTGAGTTGGTGATCGTCGGTCCGTTCTCCCTCCTCTCTTCTCAGCCGTTCGATCAAAGATCAGTCATCCAGATCCGCATATAGATAGTTCTTTCGCTTCTCATAGAATGATAAATTTTAAAACATGTAGTATAATAAATTATAAAAATCCGTAGCAATACACAGGCATTTAGCTATAATTCCTGAAAACTCTGGCGCAAATTGCGCTGCCGCTTCCTACGGTGAATTTGACGGTGTGTCGGTTTCAGGTCTTGGTTGTCGATAGTGACCATACATGGCCGGCCTTCTCGTTTGTTACGCAGTTTTGGCTCATCCGCACGCGCATGCGCCTTAGTTTCCATTTTCCAATAATGTTGGAATGGCTGCAAGGTTCAGCTGTGAATTGGGTACAGTGCTGTCACTTAGTTGCAACAATTCCAATTCGATGGGCTACTAGTCCTAACGAAATTCCCACATGAGTGTTTTGTCACCGGGATTAGCATAACTCTCCCTGCTTGTGATTGAGAATTGCTACAAAGACTGACTCAAAGCACATTTTAGTCCCACGTGCAGTTGACAAAGACCATAAAGGGCTATGTGAGAAGGTCCAGAGCTATATTGTAATGAACCATTGCCAATTTAGAAGGGTGAATAATTGATTTGTGCAAATTTGTCATTTTTCAGAGCAGTTGTCAAACTTGATGGAGGTTTAATCGGCCACCACCAACGGCCAGGGCGGTCGAGGTTGGCAGTTTGACTAGCAGGGCTAGGTGCATTGGTTGGTTCTTGGGAATTTTGGAGAATTGTGTTATGGGATTATTTGATTTGACCTAGATTAGGTATATGCATTACATGATGCATGTTTTAGTTAATATGGGTAAAGTTGATAAGACTTGTGCCTGAAGCGATTTCTTGGCCTTTGGATGTGCAGGGTTGTTTGAAGTCAACATGGTCAATGGTGAAGATCAGGGCTACGCTTATGGAGAAACTAAGGCCCAGAATGATTAAGAATGCGGGGTAAGATGACTGAGCTCAAGCACGGCACGAGAAATAGGTGGAAAATGTTGAAGGGGAAGTTCGAGCGACGGGTTACACTATGTGGCTTAGTCGGTCTAAGTAAGGCGTAGTCCAGTGAAACTAGAACAGAAGAGACTTGCTGACGTATGGCAAGCCAGTGGTGTACCTACACGTGCCAAGTATGGCAATTGTTTGCAATGGAACATAAAACCGGGTCAAAAAGGGTATTAAAAGATGACCAAAATACCACAAACTATCTTGAATCAAAACCACGGTGCTTGGAAGAGTAGTTTAGGTCAAGGAGAAGCTAAGAAGATCAAGTTGGATCAAAAGCTAAGAACTTAGCAGATTCGAACTTATGTGCTTTGAAAAGCATATAGAAGTGTAGTGTGATTAAAACTCGTCTTGTGTGAGGTTAACAAGTTTCCTCTATTTTTGTTAAGTGGATAGTATCTATTAGAGTTAGATAGAGCTGATTGGCCTATTTATTTAACCAGTTAGAATGGAGATTTGCTAGTTTGCCATCCAACGATCCAACCTTTGCTCATTGAAAAGCCAAGTTTTCAAAGGTTAGGGTTTGAGAAGACTGAGTGTTGTGATGTGCTCTCTTGTTCTCTAAGTAGAGTGGCTATAAAACATTCATTCTCAAGTGTCAATATATCAACTTTATTCATCTCTCATGGATCCCTTTTATGTTGGTTGATTTGCTCTTGATTTAATTATTTTGAATCTCTCTTCCCTTCTTGATCTTGCTAAATGCTAAAAATGAGTAAGTGATGAAGATGTACCTTAGAAATCAATCTCCATCCATCTAGGCATCAGTTTTGACAAGTTCATGAAGTTGCTCGGTTTTGCTTGGATTTAACCTTCTCGGGAGTTTTCTTGACCCGGTTGTTTTTGCCATGATCTAGATAATTTCTTCACATAATATAGCTTATCTAGTTATTTCTTATCTAGCTTTAGCTTTGCCTCATATGGTTTGCCATGATCTAGACAGCTTCTTCATATAATATAGCTTGGTGCAGGGTTCGAAAAACCTGCGGTTACCAGCCGGTAACCGCTGGTAACCGGATTTCCCAGTGGGTACCTGAAAATAAAAAAACCAGCCGGATTTTTTCGAAGTGCATTTATATTTGTGAGTCTTTTGTGATTGTGTAATGCATCTTCTAGGTTGGTTTAAACCCTTTTTGTATTAGATTACCTATTGTATGAGCTAAATATGCTTCGAAACATCCTAAATTCAACTTTTGCATGTTTTCCCGATTTTTAGCGATTTTTCTGGTTTTTTAGCGGTTTCTCCAGTTTTTTGGGCGGTAACCAGCCGGTTTTTCCGGTTACCGATTTCAAATTCAAATTTTAAAACTTAAAAATTTGACCGGGTTTTCCCCGGTTTTTCTGGTTACCAGCCGGGAACCGGTACCGGCCCCCCGCCGGGATTTAGGCCGGTACTGGGTTTTGGAACCTTGGCTTGGTGTAATACTTGTAGAGTCATTTTGGATAATTTTTATGACTCATTATGCTAAAAATGAATAAAATATAGCCATTTCATTTTATTTATTTATGCTCTATTTTCTTCTATGCATCTTGATGACTGCATCGTCAAAGGAGAGAAAAGTTGGTAAAAATATTTATCTGGAGTATGATTTGGAGTTTTTTGTGCAAAATCTTGCAAGATTGGAACTTTGATAGTTTGTTGTGATTCTCTTGGTCTTTTGATATTTGTTGTGATTCTCTCGGTCATTTGATATCTTCTCATCATGACCAAGGTCAAATAAAATAAGATTTCCTAATTTATTTGGTGAATGTAAAGCTTTTATGGAAAACTTGCCATTTTCAGTCTCTGTTTCCACTCTTATGGCCATTTTCATTCTTTGCATTGCGTGTGTGACCATTTTAAGCTTTTATTTGCAAAATCCACTCTCTATTTGCTAAAACCACCTCCTATTTGTATTTTTGAGAAATTACCGATGGGTTCATCAAGTGAGAGATTGAAGAACCATGTGAGAAGGCTTAGGATTATGTTGTGATAAACTGTTGCCATTTTAGATAAGTAAAAATTCGGTTTTTACAAATTTACCGTTTTCAAAGTGGTTGTCAGACTTACTAGTCTGACCCGCTAGTGGTGGCGATTTGATTGCCTACCAATCAGATTGGCTGGCCCTAGTGGTCTGACTGGCCACCACCAATGGTCAGATCAGCTAGATTGGTGGTCTGAACGGCATGGCTAGATGCTTCGGTTGGTTCTTGGGGATTTTGGGGAACTAAGTCGTAGGATAATTTGGTTTGACCTAAGTCAGTACATATGTTACATGATGCATATTTTAGCTAACATAGGTCAAGTTATGAAGAACTTGTACGTGAAAATGATTTCTTAGTTTTTGGATATGCAGGGTCACTTGAAGTCAACCATGGTCAATATTAGGGATCATGGCTACGCTCATGGAGGTGAGACCTAGAATAATCAAGAATGTCAGGTGAGATATGGCTAAACTTAAGCATGGCATGAGAAAGGTGAGAAATGTTCAAAGAAAGTTTGAGTAACGAGTTGCACCATGTGGCTTAGTCAGTCCGAGTGAGATGTAGTCCGATAAAAACGGAATAGGAGAGTCTTATCGACGCATGGTAGGCCAATGGTGCACCTACACGTAGTGAGCATGGTGATCGCTTATAATGGAAGATGAAGACCAGGTCAAGAAATGATATATTGGCAACATGATAAAAATACTGAAAACTACTATAGATCAAAATCTTAGTATTTGAGTGGCACTTGGGAGAGCAGTTTAGGAGAAGGAGAAGTTAATAAGATCAAGTTGGATTAAAGGCTAAGGACTTTGCGGAGTTAGGCTTATGTGGTTTGAAAAACGTGCACAAATGTATTGTGTGAGTAAAACCCATATTGTATGGGGTTAACAAGTTTTTTTATTTGTGCTAATTGGATAGTATCTGTTAGAGTTAGATATGATTGATTGGCCTATCTATTTAATGGGTGTGAATGGAAACTTACTAGTTAATCATCTAACTTTTGCTCATTGAAAAGCTAAGTGTTTTAGGATTAGGGTTTGAGAAGCATGTGTATTGTGGTGTGCTCTCTTGTCATCCAGGTGGAGTGGCTATAAAATATTCATCTTCAAGTAGCAATATCTCAATTTTATTCATCTCTCACGGATCCTTCTTGTTTTGGTTGATTTTCTCTTGATTTGATCGGTTTTAATCTTACTTCTCCCCTTTCTTGATCTTGCTAGGTGCCAAGGACGAGTAAGTAATGAAGATATACCTTGAAAATCAATCCACATCCATCTAAGCATCAGTTTCGGCAAGTTTGTGAAGTTGTCCGATTTTACTTGGATTTGACATTCTCGGGAGTTTTCTTAATCCAGTTGTTTTTACATTGATTCCTTTGGTATTCTAACTTGCTGTATTATGTGAAAATACATTTAGAGTTATCTCGACCATCCTCCACCTATGAGCAGTTTTATTCCTTGTTTTTCTTTCTTGTTCGGCTTTAGTGCATCCTTCCTTCAAATAGAAAAAGGTCACAACTTTGACGACGATTTTCTCGATCGTTGATTGGAATAGGTTCGTGATATCCTAGAGAATGTGCATATTAAGTTTCAAATCATTTGGATCCATAGATCCAAAGTTACATAGATTCTTGATTTTAAAAATCATGTTGATTTTACTGTACAGCAGTCTGATTTTACTGTTCACTTGGTCTAACCGCAAATCACGAGAGGTCGGACCAGTAGCACAGTGATTTTTTTGGAATTTTGGTTTACTGATTTGCTTGATTTTCTGTTGGCTTTCTATCCTAAATCTTCATAGCTCTGTAGCTATCGGAGTGAAGAATTGATAAATACTTAGAGAAAATTTTTGAGATACTATTTATCCCCTTCTATTGTCATACTGGTCCTACAGACTGACTTGCCGTTTGTTGTGGATTGATTGGGACAGTTTCGGCATTTCTTAGTTAAGATGAGTTGTTATTTCCAGCTCATGCAATTAGGCAAAATGGAGAGATAGATTGATAGTATACCGCTTGTCATCAAGATATTTTTTGTGTGTCAAAAAGGAGCCTACAAGTTTGAAAGTTGGTGCACAAGAGCAAGGCTCCAAAAGTTGTTAGCTGTATCGCGACATTTTCTTGGTTATTCCAGATACCCCTCTGTTGAAAAATATGTGTACCCTTGTTGAAATGCTCAAACAGTTGAACTTCAGTAAGCTAACAGTTTCCGTTAGCGCAACTCTTTCATCATTGTTTTGAATTGGTGCGTCTTATGTAGGCTTATGAAGCTATAATCCACAATACAGACAACATAACTACTCATAGGATTGATGGGAACAGTCAACACTGGTTAGCTTTAAGACGAGTCCAGACGTAGTAAGTCATGCAATCAGACAAAGTTGATGTATATAACAGACTGATGGTACACAATTTGTCATTATGTTTTGCCTGTCAAAGAAGAAAGCTGTAACCCTGAAGAACATGGCTCACTCCAAGAACAATGCTCCAGTGCGCCACTAGCTGTAACATCTAAAAATTTCTTGATTTCTGTACACTAAATGCTGACAAGTAAACATGTGAACTGTTGTAGCGTGTAGTAGCTACTAGTTTCAGATAGCGCCATCATCTAGAACCTTGTCTTTGATGTGATACTGTGATCCGAAGCTTTTCTTGTGCTAGTTTGCATCCGCATTAATTTGCCAAATTTGCAAAGTACAAAATAAGAGCCTTGACTTTGCCTTGATACTACATACGGTGTTTATATTGACTTTTACTGGTATTTTTTTTGTTGCGACTAATGTTTTTTGCTGAAAATAAATACTAGCGGCTGAAAGAAGTGATTTTTAGAAATAGATCAGTGATGTAAAAAGTAAGAGAGAGATGCATGCGCGAGATAAAGTGAGAGGAATAAGATACACGGTATACTTGTGACCTCCTGCCTTATCCTCGGAACGATAAGAGTAGAGAAACCGCTTCAAAAAATCTTTATATTAGTTTTTAGTTTCTCTAAGTAGAAGCCAATACAAATACCCACAGATTATTGCATGTTTTGCAAAATTGCAAGCAAACTAAAAAATTTTGTTGTTCCCAGCAGTGCCGGCCCTAGGGAGGTGCACCGGGTGCGACCGCCTAGGGCCCAGGCGAGGGAGGGGCCCAAACCCATGTATACAAACCCAGGCCCTATAGTCCATTAGCAAAATAATGAGAACCAAAGAAGAAGAAAACTGGCCGGCTGGCCCAAGAAGGCCAAACGTCGGACTCCGACTCCTGAATTCCTGATCGAGTCCCGAGCTCGTTTCTTTTCCCACGCGAGCAGAGACCGCGACCTACACCGCGAGTCCGCGATCGCGAGACAGAGAGGGAGAGTCGCGCGGAGTCGCGGTCCGCGGACACGGCGGCGGCGACCAGGGCTCGACGACCGACGACGACGACATCTCGGCTCGCGCTCGGCACTCCAATCAGGCATCTTGGTTCTTGCGATTTGCGATCAGCCGATCAGTTCATCAGTTGCTCGGTGGTTCAATCAGAGATTCAGAGTCCAGGCCCTAGGTATTTTTTTTCCTTATTCTTTTTTAATCCAAATTAATTTTTTGTACAGTATTTCAGACTTCTAGTACTCTGTACTCATATAGTCGTGTTTTTATTCTAATTTAGGTGTTAGAATTTTAGAATGTTACCTAAGAAACATTTGTCGGGGGCTGAGAAAAGAAAACGAAGAAAACTAGTTGTTGAAGAACTATTTGAGATCAACTATGTCACAAGAAAGGTTAAATGGCTTGGCTATGTGCACCATCGAGAAGGATGTCTTGGACACTATTGATCTCAATACCGTCCTTGATGATTTTGCATCAAGAAATGCCCGAAGAAGTATCATTTTATGAGAAGCAATGGATATGATGGAGTTCTATTCTTCCTTAAGGTAATTATATTAGTTCTAGAAGTACAAATATATTGTTTTTTTAGTCTACATTGTTCGTTGATAATTATCAGATATGCTAAATTAAAAATATATTATTGGATTCGTTTTCGCTTTACAAGTAAAATTAGCACCTATATATTATAAAATTCTATACATGGTCTAATGGACCCGTCACGACAAGTTCGCCTTAGGTCCCTCAAAACCCTAGGACCGGCGCTGGTTCCCAGAAGGAATGCACTATTCACTCGACAGCGGTGCATTCAGGGAGTACATTGACATCTTTGACGGCTACTCATTCCTGTACCCGAAAAGCTGGATCCAGGTTCGAGGAGCCGGCGCGGACATATTTTTCCGCACCCATTCGTCCTCGATGAAAACATGTCGGTGGAAATATCGTCACCTTCGTCGTCGAAGTACGCAACCGTTGAGGATCAAGTCCCTCCTGAGAAGGCTGCAGAGAGAGTTTCGAAGCAGTACTTGACAGTGTGCATGTCAACCAGGCTAGGCGTTCGACGTGAGTCGAATGTCTCGTCAGCATCGTCCAAGCTCGCTGACGATGGCAAGCTCCGCTACGAAGTTGAGGTGAATCAAACAGTCGATGCAGATATCATAATCCACTGAATCAAGAAGCAAGCTTCACTTGATCTTTCCACTGTGCTCGCTGAATCTTGCTACTGAGTTCCACAAATCAGCATGAACATTCAGATGTTTTGCTATGTTGCTCCTGCAGGTGAACATAGAAGTCCTATGCGAGCAACAATGAGCTAGCGGTGATGCCGCAGGACAGGGTGCAGAGGCTGGAGTGGGACCGTCAGTACCTGTCAGTCGTCGGCGTCGAGAACAAGCGGCTGTGCGGGCTTCAGCTGCAGTCGCCGGAGCAGGGGTTCATGGAGGGAGAGGACCTGAGGACAGTCATGGCCTCCTTCAGGGCCATCAAGATGGCCTGGTAGTAACTGGTAAGATCGAGAGAGAAACAGCTATGCTTTGCTGAGTGGAGAGACAGTTTTGTTGTACAGCTGATGCCATTCTTTGTAAGCCACCATTGTTCTTTCCTTTCTTGCCCCTCCTGTCAGATATTCAGATTATACATGTACCCTGTATTTGTGATATTAAGGGCTCTTTAAACAGTCTTGATTTTCGTTGGAAAGAGCATGAAAGTTGTAGCCACTAATAAGAGTTGTAGAATACATGTCGAAGGTTCTCAAGGAAATTTATGATTTTCAGAATATGCAGCTTACAAACAAAATTATGATTTTCTGTAGCTTTATACATCACAAGTTTCCCAAGGAAGCAACAAAACGGAACATACACGTGCCTGCCGTTTGGTTCCTATGTGCGAGTGCAACTGCTCTGTTGCATCCTGGCCTCTCAATGCCAAAGAGATGTTTACACCTAGCAACGAGAATACATCTATTTGCTACCACCAGATGCATTCTAGCGACAAATCACAACATATACATGCTTTCAGCAAATGTGAAATGCTCTTGAAAGGCTAGGGTGGACCACAACTTCAGAGCTTGATCATGGTGACTTCGAGCTAGTTATCTTTCGCGGACTTTTTCTGCTTCTGCTTCTGCTTCAGCTTCAGTTGAGTGAGGCCAGGTGCCGTGATCTTGGCGTTCCCAACAATCGCAGCCACCAATTCAGGGTCTGTGCAGGCCTTCATTAGCTCCTTCTCACGGTTCGTGGCATCAGGAGTGTGCAGGAATAAGCTCATCGCGGTTTTCGCAGCTGAAAAGAACAAATTTGGACATCAGAATAATTGACATACCAAAAACATGAAGGGAAAAGGGCAAAACTGACATTCATGTCCCTGAATGATAAAGGAACCATACCTTTTCCCTTCTTTGCGGTGCCTGGGGTGATCTTTACACGGTATTTGTATGTTTGCAATGCATTGTAAGGTGCGCACACAGGTACAGCATATAGCAAAATATCACTTGGCAGTGGATTTCCAGTTAAGTAGTCCAAATCAATCAATTTTTCTTTCTCTTCATCACCAATCTCATGGATGTCATCTTCGTCCATGGCACTGCTGCCAACAGCAGGAGCAGCTCTTTCATCCATACCATCTCTGCTTCTACCAACCTTCACATCAGCCAGATCCGCCTCAGATGTACTTTCAGGGCAATCACGAGAAAGATGTCCAGACTTTTTGCATTTATAACATATTTTTGATGAGTCGTCTTCACCTGCAAGAGTAAAAGGTAAACAGTTGAGAGACCAACGTAGCCAAATATAAAAAAATGATAATTTGCACCACTCATTTTACAGTTCAATGTCGGGAAACTGTGTGAACGAAATGACAATATTCTATGTCATATAAAAACTAGTCAACTATGACAAGGATTAGTTAAACCAGCAGTCTGGCAAAGCTCCTTGGTTGCTATGGTACAGGATAGAACTATAACCGCAACATCGTAATGGAACCATTGTAAGTAGAAACCTAAAAAGAAGAGGAAAATGTGAGAAGTACCAGCTGACGGTTTTGATTGTTTTGCAGTGGCTCCATCTCCATCTTGTGAAGGCTTGTCCTTTTGTGAAGCTTTTCCAGAAGACTAGTATCGGGAAAAGAAGAAGGTTAGCACTTGCAATACAAAAGGAAAAGAAAGTACAATAGGAAACAATACAAAGGTAAGTAATGTTATTACCGCAAGTAAAGCCATACGGATTTCTCTTTCTTCTTCATCCTGCTCTGCATACTTCTCTTTAATCTTCTTAAGCTTGCCCTTCTGTCCGCGACTTACTTTAGGATTAGCAGCTTTTACATTTGCCTTGCCTTTTTCTTGCTGTGAATTACCTGGCTTTTTAACAGCTTCACCATTTTGGGAATCACTAGTAGCTTCAACACTATTCTGGCCCTTCTTCAGTTTTCTTCTCTCTGCTTTTGATATGTATGGTTTCTCTCTTAATGTTGTTTTCTTCACATCAAGATCATCAGTGTCTTCTGTAAAAATTGAAGGCCCGCTGCTGAGCAAAGAGCTTTTACCCGATACCTTTGCAGGGCCAAGACCAAGATTTTTATCAAGCAGATCCTCAAGTTGAGTTGAAACAGAATCATCACTTGTTTCTTCCTTGAAAGTGGAAGTCTCATTGTTTTCCACAGTTTGGGTTTCTGCAAGCTGTTCAGATGAGTCAGCATTATCCATATTATTAGGCAGATTAGAAGGGCTAGTATCATTTTGGTGAGCACTGGTATCATCCCTGCTTGATTCATCTTCACGAGTTTCCTTGCTTGTGTCATTGTCACTAGCAATTTCATCGTCTGATTGAGGATTACTTTGCTGCTTGTGAGGGTCCGCTTCAGTTTCTGGAAGGGCCTCATCTTCACCCCTGACCCTCCTTTCATTTAGATGAGATGCCAAGGAGCTCTCATCCAAACGGAAGAGGATACCAAAGCCCATAACAAGGGGGTGAGGCGGGAGGAAATTTTTTTTGCCACGGACCATAAAACTACCAACAGTGAGGTACTCGCCAGTGGGAGCCGTTTTGCTAACTTGATGAGGATAAACCCACCAAGCACTTGTAACAATTTTTGAATCCCATGCTTTGCTGTGGCAAACCTGCAGCAGAAGTCCATGATTGAAGGGTTTAATTCATAATTTTATATGAACACTCAAAAATATTGCCGTAACACATTTAGGGATAACATAATAAGATACTGGACTCACAGTGAAACATCCTGCTTGGTTTAATGTCAAGGGTGGTATTGGACTATCAGGTTTGTGATTCTTGATTATTGTACTGGAAGCTCCATGTAACTCAGCATGCACATACCTATTCAAAATGCAAAATCAGACAGTAGCTTCTATGAGAACGTGAAGGAACTAAATAAACATATCATTGCATTATAAAACTTATTGAGGCATGACAGTGGAGTAGGGCACGCTATGTTTTCTATTATAACTTGCAAAATACCAGGGACAGAAGAAAAAATGCACTGATAATAAGCTTTATAGCTACTATAAAAGATATTTCTGCCATGGTTGCAAGCTAAAATGGGTAGCAAAAGTACTTAGTACTTACAGATCTCCTTTAGACATATACCGCTTGACAATCAACTCATTTTGTTGAGCATCTCGTCCACTTATAATCAGATAGTTTTCACTGCTGATGAACCAATTGAATTTCTCGAACCAGTGAACTTTGCGCATATGAGTGATTGCAGCTACAGTTTTTTCCTACAATTGTCAAGATACAAAGGGTATTTTACAATTACAAAAGACCATTTGCTAAGTCAATTTCTTAAAACAACTACTATAAAGACGCAATATGACACTATATAAACAAGGCACATATACAAATGATTGGTTCAAGGGCAGATAAAAGCCTTTCATTTGTTTGTTGCCCTTATATTATAAAAAATGCCAGTGTACCATTAAGAAGAAAACCAAATGACTAATTTAGTTTTTTAATTTATTTCTTTCTAGCGGAATATACAGGGTGAGACTTGTTTGTGCTAAGAAAACTAAATAGTAAATCTTAATCAACATGTTCTGATATGAAGGGAATGTTAATTGTCAACGGACAACTTTTGCAGTTTTTCTTGATAACAAGTTTAAGTGTACAGCGATGAGGAACCTGAGCAAGCTGAAGACGTGTCTTCTTCTCAGCTGCTTTGAACGCTTTCTCGTGTGCTGTGATAGTCTTCTCTTGTTTGGTTTCCTGTTTTTTCTTCATCTCATACCACCGCCTAGCATTTGCATGTGCAGAAAGTGATAAATCAACCTCTACCTAAAAGATATGAAAACAAAAGTGTCATGAAGACAAGAGAACAGCATGGAGAAATTGACAGTGCATAGTAAATTACATAAGGCATACAAGTAAAATATAGGTATAATTTTTAAGCAAGGTCAAATGCAGCATGAATAACGCATCCAATTAGCCCCCTCGTTCCCATCCTGACATGCCCATTTTTGCGTAAGTACCAAGTGAACTCTCCATCCAATCAATCTTCAGTATTTCAATTCAGGAAACAAATCTTTCACATGATTTTCTAAGGCAACATAAGATAGTGACAAGTGGCACATCATTTAATATAATAGAAGAGTTGAATGACTGGTGGGTGGCTCTCCATCAAGTAAAAGTACTTTAGTTAAAGTAAAAATGGCTCTCTAAAGAAATGGAAGACAAGAAATTTCAAGTTATTCAAGGTAGATACAGCATTGAATTAATCAAGTAGAATGCTCAACATAGGATATATACACCAAATCAATGCAACTCTAATAAAAGAATAAATAGCAGGAGGATACAAACTCAATAATCCAAACAGAACTGTTGCTCGTATATGGCACATCAGGTGAGAAAAAGCATACGATCAACAATTGCCAATAAGATTCAAGTTAAACAAATAATGGATATATATGGCACATCAGGTGAGAAAAAGCATACGGTCAACAATTGCCAACAAGATTCAAGTTAAACAAATAATGGATATTTTCATGATACAGACAATATTCACGGAAACAAACTAGGTGTTTGAGCAACATAGAACATACCTTCTCAACAGGCGCAGTTTTCTCATCCTCGTCCATGTCATCAAGATTATTGCTTAGAAGTAGAGTAATGCAATTTCTTTCAAAACTGAGCTTATCGATTAGACCAGCTACTGGGTTTCCAGCCTTTCTCTCCTCTTTAATCATGCGAGCAAGAGCATCCCAACTCATTCCATTTGCAAGGGAAACACGAACAGCTACAATTGCTGCATCCACATCCTCCAAATTGTACTCAATTAGTTCTGCCATCCTGATGCAATTGTCCACTTCCCTCCTTAACGTATGTACACGATTCTCCTGCATGGCAGAATGAATGAATGGACTATCAGGTCTCTAATATATCAAATATGTGGAAGACAATAGCATCCTCCAAATAGATCAAAGCTCCAGCAAATTAGAGCAATGTGATTGCAAGCATGTGTTGGAGGGCAGGGTGGGGGGACCTGATCCAATTTTATTTTATTAAGCCTCTGAGCCGCTGATTCCTCTTTTGCTTTCTGCTGTTGATTCACCCTTTGACTTTCGATTTTGCTGTAGAACTCATCTAGTGCAGCATCAAATGTCTCAAATTGATCATATTCCCTCGACTTAAATTGATTAAGCAGAATAGGGCAATATTCATCATATACCTGCATATAGGAACAATAAAACAGTAAGGTTCACAACAGATGTTAATTATGCATAAAACAAAATAACAAATTTGCACAGTCACTTTCAGAACAGTACTAAAAGAAACATAAGAACAACAATAGACATACCTTCTGGTTAGGAGAAGACCCTTCTGAGGGTGTGATGTTCTTCTTTGCAGACATTTTATTCTGCATGAGAATGTACCCCTCAGGAATCCTTTGACCAGATATGATATCTACAAGCCAGTCCTCAAACCTTGTAATAGATTCTACTAGAAACTGAATAGTACGGTCGTCAATGCTGCTCTCTGGGCCTTTCCCAACCTTTGTAGTTGGAAGCAACCCAGCATCCAATATGATATGCTCTGCTAGCGCTGGGCCATAAGCCAATGTCTCCCCAAGAAGAGTCTTCAGAGTAGCTTTATTTGACTGAGCACCATTACTGGCTTTTGCATTTGAACCTGACTGCTTAATTTTTGCAGCAGACTTCTTTTCTGTTCTATTAGATGGTTTTTCGGATTTATCAGTAAGAGGCCCTCCATCACTGGTGGATTCAGCAGGTTCCTGGGCATCAGTTGAACTAGATGTAACTTGAGAAGATTCTTTATCATCAATTGTATTAGACAGTGTCAGTGTGTCTTTTAACTTTGTAAAGTCGGTCCTTTCAAAAACACGGCAAGCTTCTACTGGATAGCGATGGCGTGACATGATAGCCAATCCTTTGTTGTCATCTCTGCAATTTGCACAACACAAATAAGTATAATAAACAAACTTTGGCAACAAAGGTAAAGACCAAAGAGCACTCTTGGATAGCATGTTGTACGGAATCATTGATATTTTCTTGTCCTTAGTCATTAGTGCTGCAACAGAACCAGTAATAGTGCCTAATACGTACAGTGAATTAAAATAGCACTGCACGAATTAGACAATAACCTGTGAGAACGGAGTAGTGTCATCACTGTGTATTCCGAATCCGTGAGAAGGATATTTCCTTGTGCATATAGCTCCAGAATTACAAAATGTGCGTTACTGCCAAGTCCGAATTGAAAAACGATAATCTGCATAGTTGAAGCAAAAAAAAATCATTAAATGGCTCAACCATCAACAGTAAAAAGCTGCTTACCCGAGAGGAAGAGAAATGAGAATAGTACCCTATCATATCCAAGCATACGGACATCTTCAAGCCTCTTGCTGCGTATGTGTTTCCGTAGCTTGAGTGTGAATCCAGAAGGTGTGGTGCTCTTGTCACTGCAGAAGTACATAACCATGGGGGTATAAACATTAATGTTCTGACATGAGATAAACATCAATCAACGACGGTGAGTAGCATCTCACCGGACATATTGAGTGGTGTGCAGCCTTACACCACTTTCCATCAGCAACAAAACCTTCTCGCTTTCCCCTGACTCGGTAATACCACTGCTGTTCATCAGCTTGAAAAGATAAGTCTGTCCAAAAGGAAAAAAAACAAGAGATCATGTGAAAGAATTCTTCCACCACACAGCAAAACCATACGCATTGTGCAAGAATGCTGCAATTTAATGTAATCCACCCAAGGAGATGGTACACTGGATTGCCGGCAGTTTGATGCCTCGTCAATAACAACAGAAAACCCAAAGAATCACTCGCCCTCCTCAACGCACTAGGCAACACAAATATCATGTATCTCACCGAATTGCCTGAAATGTGTACCGACAGATGCGTAGCAAGATAGTCTGCCCGTAGTACAATGGTTATAATCAACATGGCAATTTCGCGCGGAAAGGGACACAGCCGTTGCATCAAACATTTACAGAAGCCAACACAAGGCAACCCAACACCGCAACGGATCGCCATCAGCGCAGCACACTGGGAAGAGAGAGCTATACCCTACCGTAGGCCCAAATTGTTTGTTGTTCTAACAAACAAACAACCACAAACCTTACAGTACCAATCCAAGCACACGCACGCAGGTCGGTACGTAGCCCCCCGCGGAGAAATCGTTCCGAATCCGATCGCCGTCTCGAATCTGCTCGCGTTCCAGGCGGGCTGCTAGGCCGCTAGGGTTCGGCACCTAGGGATCGGGAGGGGAGGGGATGTGGAGGCGAGGCGTGGTACCGGGCGACCGACCGACCTTGGGGGTGATGTCGTAGACGTTGGAGAGGCGCATGCCGATGAGGCGGCGGAGGCACTTGACCTCCGCCGCCACGTCCGCCGTCGTCATCCGCGCCTTCACCATCGCCGCCGCCGCCGGGGTCGAGGTGCGTGGATGCTTCCTTCCTCAAGCCGTCAGAGTGCGGCTGCTCTCCGCTTCGGCTCGGCTTTCTGATCTAAGCCCACCCCACCCGCGTCCACAAGATGCCCAGCACGAATCACAAAGCATTGCCGGCCCAGGCCCAATGGCGACATCCATAGCGCCGGCCCAGGCCCAATAACTTTTCAAAGCCCAATGTAAGCCCAGCTCGATGGCTGTAATGGTACTCTTCGTTGAATAAATTGGCAGCGAAATTACAAAACTTTGCTATTCTGAAAGCTCAAAAAAGATTTACTGTAATATTCTGCCATTATCCATTCAAATCATGTCCGATATTGAGCAGGATACAAAACGCTCAAAACAATAAAAATGAGAGGGTACAGATCAAGGAGTTCTTGGCCCGGAGAAAGAAAGATAAAACTTTTTACAGCGAGTGTGCCTGCTGCTGCTGTTGCAGGCTGCAGGCACAAGCAGATGAAATCATATTCAGGTGAATGATTCTTTCTAAGTTTAACAAGGTAAATTGGTATAAGTTCTTTTTAGCATTTGGCTTTAGTCTCTCCAAAAGTCAAAATAAACATTGCGGCTTCTCCAAGTAGCTTTCTGTTTCTCCAACGGCTTTCCGAGTCCACCGACGCATATGCCGCCCGCCACCATCTCGAAAAACAACAAAAAACCATCAGTCATAACCAAAAGCTGTCAGCCACAACCCAAAAGAAGAGGACAGACTACAATAAGAGTGTGATGTAACTGGAAGTTCGATCGGTTCAGACCTGTGACTGGGAGCAACCAAAACCATTGGTTGGGTTCTTATGAGCTTGATGCTTGTGGCTTTTGCTGCAGTATCTAGTTTTTAAACGGTGCGTCTTTTAAAATAAGGTCTACAGATTGATTGCAGTAGATATTGTACCAATTTCAACTATATCGACCAAAATCACATGTGATTATCTCTTTTCGTACTCTCACATATGAACAGTTAGAATTCAAAAACCATAACCAACTGTGTGCTCGTTATCGCATCTCCTAACTTGAAGGATGCAGATGTTGGGGAGGTGGTCAGCGGCAGCCCTATTGGCGTCCTCCAATGCCTCAACTAGCTCAACCTTTGCACCGTAATAAATGATCTCAACACTGAGATGCTTCCCAGAAGAAAGGCACCGGATACCGAAATCGAAGCCGCCGTGTGCAGATCTTGTGCCACACGCGTTGAATGGGACCTGGAGCTTCTCAAGCTTTGGCTTGGCTCCTGCTTCGAACGAGCCTCATG
Organism: Dendrocalamus latiflorus; assembly: GCA_017311315.1. Classification (NCBI taxonomy): domain Eukaryota; kingdom Viridiplantae; phylum Streptophyta; class Magnoliopsida; order Poales; family Poaceae; genus Dendrocalamus; species Dendrocalamus latiflorus. Next base: position 4,337,635 of record CM029636.1, on the reverse strand, counting down.
CCACTATCCTAGCATGTGAAGCAGAACTCCTTGAGGCATTGGAATCTGTTGCTGCCACGAGCCTCTCACTGGGTTAACGTTGATGTCCAGGTGTAACAGCCCGCGTTTCAATTAACCTTAAGCAATGAGTTATGAAGATAAACAAAATTAATTAATAATTAATTAATAATTAATAAATAAATTGCAAGATAACATGTATTATCCACCACTTATTCATTATCCACCTAAGTCATGTACCCCTTTCTCCTTTACCTTTTTGCCACCACACATTCGCTCGATGCACACTGCTTTCTTCTCTTCATTCTTTCTTCTCTAATTTCTCTGTCTTTTCTATCTGCTACTATGATTCGGGCGAGGCGTGTCTCATCTCTCTCATGTTGTCGCGGTTCACATTTTGTGCTAAATCCCGTGTGGCATGGGTGGTGGCGACAAGGCTTCCCAAGTGATGTGGCATGGGAGCAGCAAGTATGAACGTTGCCACTACCTTCTCTGACCTCACCAGTGGGCACCACCGCTTCCTCCTCTGAGCTGCAAAGTGGGAGCAACTACCTATACTTGGTGATGACGCTGAAAGCATGTGGTGTTTTGGAGAAATCACATGATGACTTGATTAATGAATCAAGGAGTACATATATAGATATTTTCCTTCTATATCTTAGAAACAATACCCGGGAGATAAGGAAGGAAGAGACCTAAATGGATACACGTGATCCATGGTACGTAACAACCACAGGAGGTCAACCACAGACGGTCGTGGTCAACACAACATGGTCAATGGTCGTATGCAGATATCTAACACTCCCCCACGGTCAGAACGGTAGAAGAACCAACGTTTAGACTAGATCGAAACTTGGTAAAGAAGGATGTGGGTAATCCGTTGGTGAAGATATCCGTGTATTGCGATGACATTGGGACATGAAGAACACACACATCACTGAGAGCAACACGCTCCTGAATGAAATGCATGTCAATCTCTACATGTTTGGTACGCTGATGCTGAATCGGGTTGGTAGAGAGGTAGACTGTGCTGACATTGTCACAGTTGCCATCAATGCAGTTCACTATTTGTTTGGTGTGGGCATCGACAAGGTAACGAGAACTACAACTAAGCTCGCCACAGTATTGTAAACATCACTACGTAAATAAGAAACATAAGTAGTGCATGAACAAAAAGTGTGCAGTCAGCACTAACGACCCTCACAGCATCCCTAGCCCCCCTCCGTTGCCACCTTGGCCCCCTCCATCTCTGTGTCCGTGTCCTCCCATGCGGCCCCACTTGGCCATCCTCCTCTGCGCTAGGTGACGATGCCCTGACAACATAAGACGATCAGGAGACCGTCGTACATGCCCCTGAGCTGGTGGAGTGGCCTGTACCACTGTTTGTGTGGCCACGGGTGCACCAGTGAGGGCACTCCCGAAGAGAACCTCCAGTGGTGTGGCCTGAGGTGTAGAGCCCGACGCCTAGCTGGGCCAGTCCGAAAAGTACTGGTCCGGGTCGTCCTGGCCCGAGGAGACCCCCCATCCCTGGTCAGGGAACACAAGACCTACAATACAAATATTGTTAGTTCAAGAGATAAAGCATTGGGATAAAACCGATAAGAGGTGAAGTGTGCCCTCAGTTAGCACCATCGCATCTAGAGGGATGTACGGCACGAAGTACGCCCCTTGCGTGGGGAAGCTGGAGATGTACGAATGACATGCAAACAGCTGCCCTAGCGGTGTACGAGGCCGTCCCCAGGCTGACCCCAACCTCGTTAGGCTAAGGTGGTGTAGGACGTGCCCAAGTATAACCCCTGCGTGGTGCTATGCCGGTCGGGGCGGCCCCAGTGGACGAACCGTCTGTGCACCGATCGTGGGCGTGCAGACCTCCAGTAGCCTCGTGCAAGACAACAGGGATACCACACGTGTACCCGAGGCCTTCACACGATGCCAAGCGCAGAACCACTGGCGATCCTATCCGCCATGGTGCAAGACTCCCTCCAAATTGCAGCACCGATGTCAGCCTGCAGGAAAAACACGAAATGATCAATCATCTCAGTGACATTGCCATTAGGGAATATTTAAAAATTACATGTAACGTACCACGATATGTGTGTCCTGCGCGAGGTGTGTGGGGTACATGTCTGTTAGTGCGACGAGTGTGATGTGGGCTGGTCAATGACATGTAAGAGCCTGGTACGTGTCTGAGGCTGGTACCAGCATAGGTACTCCACGTAGGCGCTGCTGTCATAGGGGTGCTCCTCCTCCACGCAGTCATCAAGCGCGCCCTCCCACTGCGCAGTCCACCCCTCCATCTTCGCCGTCCAATCCGTGCCGCGTTTTACTCTATTCCTGGAGTACCTACTTACAGGATCATTTCGTTAGTACTCGTTAAATGAATAGTAAGCACAAGGAGATTTTTTAGAGGTGGTCACTCACGCGTGGACGCTCTGCGGCACCGGTGGTCCGACTAGTAACAGAACCACCTGACGTAGGCCAAACTGGCTTATCACACGCTGCGACGCGTAGTCCTCGATGAAGATGTCGTACACGAGCTTCTGTCGCGTCAGCTAGAAAGCCCGATCGTGTCAGCAGAGCGAGGACAGCCCGTCAGGAGTGCAGCTCTGTAGTGTCATAGGTGAGTATGGCTCCCAGCGCGTGTCATCAGCTGTGAGGTGGTCGAACTGCTCCACAAAGGGCAAATATGCCCACGTGACCTGGACGTGTACAAACTATACCTACAAGGAACAACAGCTGTTACGTACGACCATCGTTAACACAAAGGAAATAGCTGATTATCTTGTCCGAGGCTGAAGCACTCAAATGACCACAGCTGCAGTAGCAGCGGACACCCCGCGAGGACCGAGTTCGCCTTGGTCCTTGTGCACGTGTCGCAAAAGCCGTAATAGGTCATGGCAAGTACGGCCAAACCCCACCTAACCTGGGGGCCTCACCGTCATCGATGGCCCTAGCATGAGCGATGAGACACACGTCGACGGTGTTGCAATGGCTGGTGGTGAAGAGCACCCAACCAAACAGCCACAGTAAGTACGCCTCCAAGTGCCGCGAGACCTGCTGCTCATTCGCATCCAAATTCATCCGCTCTACCTGAATGAAACCCAAGAAGTTATTAGTATGTAATAGCGAAAATAAGAGCATACAGCATCAATCGAAAAGAGCACGTACCCGAAATTATGAAAGCCACCTCAACGATGGCCCGTGTGTCTGACCAGCCGGGAAGACGTAATACTCCTCAGCGGCACCCAGCAGAAGGACCCCCTCGAATCTGGCGAGCAGGTCCTCACGCCACCCAGCCGGGGCCTCCGGTAGGAAGGCAATAGCTCTCGCGATCAGAAGGCCAAGTAGCAGGGACACATCCTGTAGAGTAGGCGTCATCTTCCCGAATGGGAGGTGAAAAGTGTGCGTCTCTGGCCGCCAACAGTCCACCAAAGCCGTCAACAGAGAATGGTCGAACGGGAAGCGTCTCGATCGCTCCACGCCATCGTCCCCGCCCGCGGGCAAGGCCGGTCCATCCTCGTCGGTGGCCTGCACCATCCGGGCGAGAGGGAGTAGCCGGGCATCCCGCAACCTACGACGCAAGTAAAGGTCAGTACGGAACTTACTTACGGCAATAGTACAACACTGCCAGAGTGCACACCTGACTGTCCAACGGGGGTTTAGTCTCTAGGTGACTCGAGATGTGCGTGTCCAGACCACTCCCAAGTCAGTTGGCTCCTCCGCGCTCCCTATAGGCGGGACACGACGAGAGGCACGATGCAGCCGGTCAACATGCTCGTCCAACAGGCCATAAGGCCAGTCCGATCCGCGAAGATCACGAGCCATACCTACAAAATGAATTCAAGTTAACATTTATACGGAACCAAAAAAATATCGCATGTAAAGTAATAGTAAATAGAATTTGTAAGTAACAAACAAAACAATACTAGGTTACCGGCACAACACCAACTACATTACTAAAATGGGAAGTAACGTAGCAATTGTACAAACAGTACATGAAATGTATTATACATTTAATACGACATTCCGCATGTCAAAAATGCCAACTAACAAAGTACAATTTACAATAGAAATTTATTTGTAGTCTCCAACAACTAGTAGTAGAAACTATGTCGTTCTGCCTACTAATCAGCACATTCCTTGCATTGTCTAGTTGTGTGTCCCTCCTGACCGCATCACCCGCAACGTGCACCAGATGCTCTAGCTTGCGCTTTGTCCATGCATTTCTAATACGCCGGCTCTGTCGCCGACCCTTCCCACCCTTTAGCATGTTAACATCTGGAATCTAGGTCCTCCCTGCAATATCCAAGGTGGCGAAGTTCCCCACAACCCTAACCCCTGAGCTCCCCACACCACGCATGCACTACCCTCTCCTTGAAGAAGTACTCCGATATAAAGTTCGAAGGATCCATGGCCATGGTCCCGCATGCAGCGAGGACATGAGAGCATGGCTTGTGTAACAGCTTCAGCTTCTTGCACGTGCAGCTAGGTTTATTTGCATGATCTTCAAGGCATACCTCGTGGGTAACAAAGGAACGAGCCGTCTCAAATCTGGCTCTATCATAGAGTACCACGTCGAAACGATGCTCCCTATTGCCCATGATGTGCACTGTGTGCAATTGGCCCTTCTGTGCTCTCATCTCCATGTATGTCATAATTTTCGACGAGTACAATGCTCGAGGGTTGGCCGCATGAAGTGTGGCATTCGCGTGCCTCTCCCTGAAGTAGCCAATTGTGCTATGCAGAACACCTTCCACGATGATGATGAGAGGCTGAAAACGAATGCCCTTGAGAACCCAATTATACATCTATGCAAGGTTAGTCATCATTATGCTGTACCTTGCACCATCCGTATCGTGCAGCAGCGACCACTTCTCCGATGGTTCTCCCTCGATCCACTGCGACAAGCACTTGATATTCCGTGAGCTCATCCTCCTTGGACCAGCTGGGTTAGGCTCATTGAGTGCTGCTAGGCATTACGATTTTACCACCCCAGGCATGACCGGCCCTTTGCTCCTCTCGTCAACGTGCTTCCTACTGTGCTCGTCCAACAACCCCCACAAAGCATCAAATTTTCTCTGCTAGTTCTGCATAACAAACCTCTTGAATAGCTTCATCAACGGTTGGTTTGGGAACTGCTTGAAAAAGTTCGCCCCTAGGTGACGAATGCACCATCTCTCTCATATCCGGCCAAGAAAAGGGCTTTTCGGGGTCTTCTTGAAGTTTTCTTATGACCTTTATAATTCTGGAGTGGCAATCATAGATTATGCACACACCAGAACGAGCGTCGACAACTCCAATCCTGACATGTCTGAGGAATCACAACCAGCTTTCATAATTTCCACTTTCCACGAATGCAACGGTCAGCAGCAATATTTGGTTGTTGCCGTCAATGCCAATGGCCGTTAGGATCTGACCCTTGTATTTGCCGGTCAAAAAAGTCTTGTCAACTAAGATCACTGGCAGCATGTGCCTGAATGCCTCGATGCACGCACCAAATGCTAAGAAGGCCCTCTGCAACACTACATAACCTGGCGGCCTTGTGGAAGGCTTGTCCTTGATAGCAATATACGTGCCCGGGTTCTTGTCTTGCAACACCTTAAGCATACGAGAAAAATTGTCGTACGCCGCTTCGAAAAACCCAAACCGTTTTTCCAATGCCTTCTGTTTTGCACGCCACATCTTCGCGTAGCTACCACAATATGCGTGACCTCCATGTTTTTCTTCTTCACTATCTCTCCATACATAAGATTGGCTATAAAGGCGAACGTTAAGTTACAATGCCTCGCTAAAACACTACTGAGAATGTAAGAGTGCGGCTCCACCTTCGACACAATCCAGTGAGTCTCATACTTTGATCTACATGCATGCACCCTCCAAGGACAACCAGTCTACTCACACTTCACGGTGTACTGCTCCTGACTAGATTTCACGACCCAAAAAGTCTATTGCATAGAAAGGGCCTACAGCTTGATGGCATCCTGTAGCGATGCCTTGTCAGCAAATATTGAATGCAACTGAACGTCTGTCACATAATACTCCCACAGTGATTCGTGCTCGTCAAGTGCGGAAACACCCTCAGTATCAAACCGGTTCCATTCCTGCAGAGCGGGAGCCTCGCTCATTCGAACTGTCCTCGCCATCCTCATGTATAGCTTCATCTTCAGCCCATGCCGTCTGGTCATCGCACTCCATCTGCTACACTATGTACTACATATGCTCCCCTTCATCGGTTTGTCCTGTTTCCTCACCATGGGATGACTATTCTACCTCTCCTCCATGTACCGCATCGGCCTCATCACGAGCATCTTCCTTCTCTTCGCCAACATGCGGGCCGCCCGAGTTGCTCGCATCTCCCGGATGATGGGCGTACGCATGACCTTGCACAGCTTCTAATAAGCATGGTTGCACAAGCATCACACACTCGTATCCACAGCATCGACACCTTTGCACAAACCCCTTCCACGCAACAGTGCGCAACAATGTTCTCAACTCTCATCTGATGTCCGTGTGAGACCGGCTCCAAAGCCCTTATATGACGACGCTGCATACCTGAAGATCCAATGAAAAACTGTGGGTAAGCCAATGCATCACATCTGAAATTCAAGCATTCTTGCCGTCCAGGTGTACCAGAGTAGCTTGCGCAAAACCACTCAAATCCACACCATTCGGACCTTCACGAACGACGCCAGCACCGTAATGCACTCTCAAAGTAGTGGGTATCAACATTGCTGATGTCTGCCTGCATATATGTTTTAATTTTGCAACATGTCAAATCACATCGCACACTACAAAAGTACTGACGTATTGTAATTCACATTTCACTGATCATTCGCCTATCGTAACCAACTACACTAACCTCATAGTATTAACTTCCTATCGGCAGCCCGCGCACCGATGCCGCACTTTTCTCGCTACTTGAGATGTCCCCTACTACAAATAATTCCTAATAGTTCCGACAATTTACATGGCATATCGATTTAAATGTCTATATACCAGTCACAATGGTACACACATTTTTCCAACGTACTAACGACATTATATTCATTTGTATTTAATCTCAAATATTATGTATTATTGCTTTTTACAAAGCAAATTATGAAATTCTAACATAAATATTGACTAAATTTTGTAATACCTAAAATTTCTACGGGCAATTAATTTGTATGTAACGTTAACTGAATTTTCTACAACTACAATTTTGTACGCATGCCAATTTTCTAATGATGCTAATTTTGTAAAACTATGTTCGCTAAATTATACGCAACTGCACGCTACTATTGCTGCTAATTTCCTAAAACTACATTAACTAAATTTTCTATACCAAAAATTGAACTATTTCTATCTACATCTACAATTTTCTACTAACACCAATAGTAAATAATATATCTACTGTATATACAACATTTCAAATATAAGAAAAATTACTTAGGGTTGCTTTTTCCTCTCCTCTCCTCCCTCTCCTCTCCTCCCCTCCCTCTCCTTTTCTCTCCTCTCTTTTCTTTCCTCTCCTCCTCTCCTCCGCCGTCTCCTTTTCTTCTCTCTTTTCTGTTTTGTTCTGTGGTTCTATTGACGACGTGATCGAGCAGCGTCGGCCGCTCGGCCACGCCCTCCTTTTATCTCCGCTTCCAGTCGTCCTACCATTGGGCGACAGCAATTGTAGTCGCCTGACCGTTCGGCGACTGCAATAATTCACCTAACAGCTGGCAAATTTCTTGCGTGTTGCTTGGTCGTTGGGCGATAGGCTCCAGTTGTCTAACAGTTAGGTGACTGGAGCATATTTCTGTAAAAAAATGTGGGCACGGATATATTTCTGTTATTTCGAATAAAAAAATTATTCGTTAAAAAATTCCATTGGTTTCCTAGCACCTGTCAATATTTGTGTTTCTTTTCTTGCTGTTAAATTTAGCTAGTAGAGAGAACATGCCGATTAGCTATGTGATGTTCACATTAGTGCAACCGAACAGCTACATTAATTAGTCCAAGTGAGACATTGGAGGTAGCCAAACATAAATGAGTGGTGTTCTGATCCTTAAGAGAGTAGTAGTACCAGTATCCCCAAGTGATTAACAAGATGCCAAATCATTGTTACCAAATGGTTAGAAAGGGATGAACATGGTCGAATGCGCTTTAGTTTTCAATTACTTCCCAGATATCAACACATATACACTTCTCAGGTATGCTCTGTTCTGAACTACAAAAGATAGTGTCAGGATGGTCAGTTTATCTAGTTCAACAACTGATCATTCAATCGATGATACTTTCAAACAGCATCACGAGACTTTCAACCAGAATCGTTAATTAGGTTCTTCTATTGTTGTTGTTTTGTTAAAGTAGGGAACTAATTCTTAGTCATCCTTGCTATAAACTTCTCTAAGATACTCTACTCCTTAAAAATATAAGTTGGTGCATTCTCCTCTATCTCTTCTCAGTCTTCCGATCTGAACAATAAAATCTTGACTGCCCCTCTCTCTCTCTCTCTCTCTCTTGCGATCTAACTGCCCCTCCTCTCCATTTCCACTTTTAGATTGATTTTGGACACCGTCTAGTGACTGGCATTCGGCCGTTCCTAGAAGGCAAGCATAACAACGCTGAGCACGATCACTAACTTCAATGAGACGATTTCCGTCGAGGACGTCATCGTGAACGAGCGTGACTACTTCAAGCCTGTCAAGTTGCCACTGTTCTCGCAAATCTACATGCCGCCGATGTAGTACAATGGTGTGTGGATCGATGACTGCGCTGCCATCATGACCAGAGCCTGACTGGAGGTGCAGGAGCCATGCCTTCAAGAAGGTGATCTTCCTGCGGCTCAGCTTTTCCAGCGTCGCGTCCACCAAGATACAGCGGTCAGTGTGGGATGGGCCTTTCTTCGTGTCCCGGAATTCAGGCTCACTGTCGGTGCTGCTCAGTGCGCGGTTGTCCACCAGCGCTGCTATGCAGATGCAAATGCCGAAGGGGAAGATGGAGGTGAACTCTGCCATATTTCCCAATGGACCGCCGCTACCACTGCCCGTGCAGAAGATGGCAAGGTACGTGGACACCAGCGAGGCGATGAGGGCCCCCGACAACTCATTGGGGTACTGGGTGGTCACCGGCGCAAAGCTCTGCATCGAAGGCTGCAACGTTTCACTCACGGTCAAGTACTCATTGCTCACGTGGTGCAAGAGGACATTGACGTTTGAGACCTCGTTCTGCAGTTTTTTGTGGCCTGTTTGCCATGGTGTACCCTGTACAGTTCAGTTGTGCGCACGCTGCACAGAGTGTGCGGATATCCAAACAAAAGCCAGATATATTTTTCAGTACACTAGCTGAATGCCTGACATTGCTACGGATTTTAAAATTTATCATACTACAAGTTCTAAAACTCACAGGGTGGTATAAATTTTTAGAACATACATACAAATATGTTTTAAAAATTTTAAATCCGTAGCAACGCACAGACGTTTCGCTAGTGAACAATTAATTGAATTTCATTATATTTCAAAGTGTGGCCATTTTGAGGGCCCAAGCTCTTATTTATGTGGTATATTAGCATTTGATCAAAATGCAGACCAACACTAAGATGAACTCTTTTATGATACCCACTGACTATCGTGAATCCTTTATTATTTTCAGTCCAAGGGGTCAAAATAGTTAGGATTTGACTATCTATACTACATCACCAAGTAAAAAGCACTACCTTTGATCAAAAATCACATCTAATTTAGGCCGTTGATAATAATATCATGATTCGGCACACCTAAACCCATCACCAGGCAGCGTGCCACACCACGCATTGAAATGGTAGCCAATACCAACACATCAATTTCTACAAACTACTTTTATTAACCACTACTATTTATTAGTTACTATAATATACATGTTCATATATTGTAACATATTTTATATTTTATTATATCATAATTCATAAGTCGTATAACGGTTTAAATATTGTATCATCTTTCATTGCTCTATCTTTATTATATAATATATTACTATTTACCAGTTGCTATTATTTATCATCATTATTCAGCCTAGAGTCAAAGCAAGTTGGCCTGCGGTCTGCGGATCAGTCTGCAAAGGCGGCCATTGACTTTTCTCAGAGCGCCGCTTCTACGCCACGCCTCCTCTCAAGCCAGAAGCCAAGAAACCTCCAGTTTCCACGGTCGCTGCTCTCCGCGACGGTCTTCCTCCGCCCTCTTCGCGGCGCACGCCGCCCGGCGGCTCCTGCTCTCTGCTCCGGCCGGCTCGCCGGCGGCGGCGTGGCTTGCATTATCGGAGCTCCCGCAGCTCTCCGATCGAATAGGTATTGTTGAACTATTGATTGATGTTTGTAGCTAGGTTTGTGAAATAGCTAGTTCTCTGCGGTGAAATTTTTTGGTCTCTTGGAAGGATTAGCGTCATGATACTAGAAATTTGAGGGGCTAAGCTACCGTGTTTACTACTTTTGGAGGCACCTGGTTGAGAACGTGAGATCAAATTGACAAAAATAGGTTCATTCGTTCATTTACTAGCTGATATCTTATTTGATTTGGCATATTTGACAAGTTTGGGGATCAATCTTCCATTGTCTTTGCAGCTTTCACAGTTCAGTGATCCGTTGTAATTCATAGGTGTCAATGTACCAAGAGTTTTACTCTACTTGCCTTGGTGGTTTGTCTAGTGTTACATAAACAAGGAATTTGCACCTAGAGGGCAATCAATTCTGGTAGAAATTGCAGAACGACACACGCATCTTTGATTGATTACGACTACACGTGGAAGGAAAAAAAATGGTGCTAAATCATGCAGTTGGGCCAATTGCTTCTACAACATTGTGGCACACTCGTATTAAAATTTCGTTGTTACGCCTATATACAGCGGCTGCTTCTGAGATTTTCTTTTGCTATGATATTGGGCTAAACCAGTCAAACTTGCAACAGATGGCAAGCGCCTTGGCGGGGGTGATGACCTCTGTCATCGGCAAGCTCACTGCCCTGCTCGGGGAGGAGCACCGGAAGCTGAAAGGCGTGCAGAGGGAGGTGGAGTTCATGAAAGATGAACTGAGCAGCATGAACGCCCTCCTCCAGAGGCTGGCAGAGGTGGACTGTGGCCTTGACGCGCAGACGATGGAGTGGAGGAACCAAGTGCGGGAGATGTCCTACGACATCGAGGATTGCATCGACGACTTCATGGGCCGCATTGGCCACACCGACATGGCTGAGGCTTCAGGGCTTGTGCATAAGGTGGTCCAGCACCTTAAGGCGCTGAGGTGGCGCCATCAGATCGCGAGCCAAATCCAGGAGCTCAAGGCGCGCGTTGAAGATGCAAGCATGCGGCGCATGAGGTATAAGCTCGATGACCGCATCTTTGGGCCTAGCACCACAAGGGCTATCGACCCTCGCTTGCCTTCGCTCTATGCTGAGTCAGACGGGCTTGTCGGCATTGACAAGCCGAGGGATGAGCTCATCCAGTGGCTAACGGAGGGGGAGGGTGCGTCGGTGCAGCAGCTAAAGGTGATATCCATTGTGGGTCCTGGAGGTCTCGGTAAAACTACACTTGCGAATGAGGTGTACCGTAAACTGGAAGGCCACTTCCAATGTCGAGCTTTTGTTTCTCTGTCGCAGCAGCCTGATGTAAACAAGATCTTCAGAAATATATTCTCTCAAGTCAGCCAGCAAGAGTATGCTAACATAGATATATGGGACGAAGAAAAGCTCATCAACGCAATCCGAGAATTTCTAAAGAACAAGAGGTACATTTATGGTTTCTGAATGAGAACTTGGGTGCACCTTCATTTGTTCAATATTGGTGTCTATTTAGTAGCTAAAACATTGGTCCGATCTACTAGATGTGTGTAGATTAGCCATTCTATTGCTTTATACAGTTTTTTAATTAAATGGAATATAGAAGGGTGCTTTTGTTATATTCTAAAGGCTAAAATGTGCAGCTAGTAATAGTTTCACGTTCTGTTTCATGTTTCTTGTGGTTTTGTTGTTAGATGGCTTAAAAACTCCCTTTAAATACTGTAACCTGATAAAATAAATTCACATATTCACTTGTTTGCCTGGCCACACCTTTGGGGATTTTGGTTATCTGTGACCATGTATAGAAGAGAAATGCTTCTGTACCCCATAAACAGCAAATTGCAAAGAACCTGAAGCCCCCTATGATTCCCTATGGGTTGGCATAGATCAGTTAGTTGTTCAGTTCCCATTTGTTTTAGAATCTGCGCTATTATCATTTGTGGATGACAGAACCATTTTCCTGTATTTAGTTGCATGTATATCCTATAGGATTTACTAAAATCTGGCACTAAGGAATTATGTCATTTTAACATTTTGTAACTTCCTAATTCATAAGGGCTTTACAAAAATATGCACTTCGTAGGTACTTTGTTGTCATTGATGATATATGGAGTACTCAGGCATGGAAGACCATTAAATGTGCTTTGTTTGTGAATAATTGTGGAAGCAGAATAATGACAACAGCACGGATTATTTCAATAGCCAAGTTGTGTTGCTCTCCTCACCATGATCATATCTATGAAATAATGCCTCTTAGTACAGATAACTCTAAGAGTTTGTTTTATAAAAGAATTTTTGGCTCAGAAGATTTATGCCCTCCACAATTGGAAGAAGTTTCCTGTGAAATCTTGGAAAAGTGCAGCGGTTCACCGTTGGCGATTATTACAATAGCTAGCTTATTGGTTAATAAAGCTAGAACGAAAGAAGACTGGGATAGGGTACATAATTCAATTGGTTCAACACTGGAAAAAGATCCCAATGTAGAAGAGATGAGAAGGATATTATCTCTTAGCTACCATGATCTGCCCCAGCATCTAAAGACATGTTTGCTATATCTAAGTATATTTCCAGAAGATTATGAAATTGAGAGGGATCGACTGATAAGGAGATGGATCGCTGAAGGATTCATTAATACAGATGGTGGACAAGATTTGGAGGAAATAGGAGAGTGTTATTTTAATGATCTTATCAATAGAAGCATGATTCAGCCAATGAAAATCCAATATGATGGTCGAGTTGATTCATGCCGAGTCCATGATATGGTTCTTGATCTCCTTACATCCAAGTCAGTCGAAGAAAACTTTGCCACCACCTTCGGTGAGCACAATCAGAAATTACTGCTACAAAATAAGATTCGTAGGCTATCCCTCAACTATTATTCCCAAGAGCACATCATGGTTCCACCAACAGCGATCATTTCCCATTGTCGATCGCTCAGTATATTCGGGTATGCTGAACAGATGCCTTCACTTTCAAAGTTTCGAGTTCTCCGAGTACTTGATATAGAAAATGGTGAGGAGATGGAAACCAATTATATTGGACATATGAGGAGCCTTTTTCAGTTGAGGTACCTGCGACTCAATGTAAGAAGCATTGATGCACTCCCTGAACAACTTGGAGAACTACAGCATTTGATGACTCTGGACATGAGATGGATGAAGATTAGAAAAATGCCGAAAAGCTTTGTTCAACTGCAAAATTTGACATGCTTGCATGTTCGTAATCTGTTAATACCTGAAGGAATTGGGAATATGCAGGCTCTGCAGGAGCTATCATGGATCAAAATTAACCGAGACAGCTTGGCATCTTCTTTGCAGGAGCTGGGCAGTTTGACAAAACTGAGGATTCTTGGGCTACAGTGGTTCATTGTCGATACGCATAGTGACATTGATACTTTTGTGGACAACTTGGTCTTGTCGCTCAGCAAATTGGGTGGACTCAAACTTCGATCCCTTTGTATTATGAGTTATTATGGCTATTCCCTAGATTTTTTGTTGGATTCTTGGTTGTCATTCCCTCATCTCCAGAAGTTTCAGATGTGCATGGACTACTGCTTCCCCAGAGTTCCAGTTTGGATTGCTTCACTTGACAACCTCACCTACCTAGATATCAATATTGATCCAGTAGAAGAGGAAGCACTGGAGATCCTTGGAAAGTTACCTGCTTTGCTGTTTTTCTGGCTGACATCAAAATCAGCTGCTCCCAAAGAAAGGCTCATCATCAGCAACAACATGTTCATATGCCTGAAAGAGTTCCAATTCACCTGCTGGAGCAATGGGGCAGGCCTGATGGTTGAAGCAGGGGCCATGCCGAAGCTTGAGAAGCTGCGGGTTCCATTCGACGCAGGCACTGGTCTTGATTCTGGCATCCAGCACCTCTCTTCCCTTAGGCATCTTACCATTGAGATCATTTGCAGTGGCGCGACGGTTCGGCAGGTGGAGGCATTGGAGGAGGCCATCAGGAAAACAGCTGATCTCCTTCCGAACCGCCCCACTCTCGAAATTCGAACGTGGGATGAAGAAAAGATGGTAAAGGAGGAGAAGCAAGGCATGGCTGCAGAGGAGATCCACACAAGCGGCTGAAATTCAGCATGCAGTATAAGTGTATGAAAATTTTTACGGTATATTCTACTAGTAGTAAAGGGTGGTAATAGAAATTAAATCTAGCAATCGAATTCTTAAAGGCATTGTAGGCTAGGTTATTTTTCACTTATGGCTAGTTTGTGGTTTATGATTTATGCTTTAGTAACTAATGTTTAAACGATGCGTTTTTCAAGATGGGATTAATAGGAAGATTGTAATAAAAAGTATACTGAGTTCAGCTGTGCTGGCTATAATTGTATGCAACTATTTTCATTTATGTACTGCCTCTCGTGAACAGTCAGAATTTAAAAATTTAAATCATAAGTTACAACCTTAAAAAACATACTCATAGACTTTGTTCTAAATAGTTTTAACCCATCTAGGTATCACAAATAATCGACACCATAAAAGCATGAATCGACGCCACCGCTGAACAAACTCGCTGACGTTCAGAGCCTTGTTGTCACTAGCGTGATCATCGCTGGAGCCCTCTTCAACACCATCCCACACATGCAGCTGCCCATATCCTCTCCACACAAAAGAAGACCACTGTTGACTACTGGAGCGATATGAAAGAGAGCACCAAGAACGCATATTTGTTTATTTAATCTGGCACAGCCAAACACCAAGAATAAGAATTTGCATATCTTTGTTTGTCATTTTAAGTGTTCCAGGCATGGCCATTTATATACAGAAACATATCTGGTGAGACACAATTCATGTTTGTAAAATGAAGAAACGCGTGCTTTTTTATGCTATTGCTCATCATTTGTTTTGATTAAAATCCTCACCTGAATTTGAATGAGATGCTTCTCAGAAACTCCTGCACTACTCATGTTCATGTTGACATCAAAACTACAATGAAACCTTATTCGAAAAGGCTAGACCATCGTCGAGTCAGATGCCCTCTAGAGAAGCATGGGTCACAAAAGACCGTTTACCAAAAAAAAGGAATTGTATCACCAATAATACTGTTTTCTGGTTAGCTGATGACTCGTTATAATCTTTATGTAATAATGGGTGATATCAATACATAGCTGTTTCTAGTGCCATGCCTGATGTAACCATCAGGCAAAAGCAACTTATATACCGCTTAGCAACCAGTTACAGCATTTGTCAATATCTGACATCGTGACGAACATGGCACCTACGAATACAAGCTACAGCTAGCTGGCATCCAATTTTTGCGCAGCTACTACATACTGAGAAGGGAGGAGAAGAAGAGAAGAAAAATTAAGATTAACCAATGTAAAAAAAAGAAACTCATGTTGTTGCAGTTGATCCATCATAGTGATCTGAAACTTTCTATTGGGTTCGATTCCTCGAGCATGGAGGCTGCCTGGAAGCAATCGGCAGCATCAGCTAGCCTGCCGTCATGCTTGTGGACCTTTCCTAGGTAGAACCAAGCCATTCGGTTTGTAGGCTCAAGCCTTAGGGCGTCTGAGAGGAAGCTCCTTGCCACGGGAAGATACTTGGGCCCTTGTTTAGACAGGAGAGCACCAATGGATACCTTGGATGGCACGTGATCTAGCTCCGTCGAGACTGCATTGAAGTATGCAGAGACTGCATCCTGTGTCTGCTCACGCACCTCATGCATGAAACCTGGAAAGACAAGAAAATACCATGATGGCGAGCACAAAAATTTGGGATATTTCCAACTTCTCGGTTTTATGAATGTCTGGCCTACGTGAACATGAAGTGAACAGAAATTTCCGCGCTTCAGTCATTTTCACTTGCTTTTTATCAACTTTGACAGTCAAATATAATTTATATCCATGTATGACAAAAAAAACAATAAACCTGGTAGATATGAATCACATGATAGATTTCATACTTTCAAAATAGCCGGAGGTACAGGTATGATTCATGAGACATGAATTTGTGACCAAGTTTTCCTCACCTTCTGCATGAAGTGTTGTGGCAGAGTATGTTTTCAGGGCTTTAGCCTTCTGTAAACATATGTTGGCATCTCTCCAATAGGAAATACTAGCATACAAGTTGGCAAGACCTTGCCAAACTTCAAACTCGCTCACTTTATCATCATCGTCCTGGGAAAAAATTCCAAAAAGAATAAGATGGAATGAAGGAATAGAAAGTTGAATGGAATGATCCAAAGATGAAATGAGAATTATCAAGAGGGCGGGTTGACGAAAAACATAGTGGCAGTCCGCTTCAGCAGTAAATAAAAATACAAAAGCAGTTTGAAGAACATTTATGTGGAGCAACATTGTTCCTTGTGAGGAAATGGGGATTTGAATTATTCCAATCCCACTTCAACCTAAATATAAAAGGTAAGGGTTTTATGTCTAGAAAATTTCAGTAGCCTCTTTTACTAGCAGATACGGATTTTCAAACATGGTTCACAGAAATCTTAAATCATTTTACACTACAATGCAAGTAAATTATCTGAAATTAAAGGATGGTACTTCTATCATATTTGAGAAGACAAACCTCTGTGCCATTTTTGACAGATCCATAAGCCTTTTGCTGTGCCTGAACAAGAGCAAGAAGGGTACGGTATGCTTCAACAGCTTCCATGGGCAATGATTGAGCAACCTTCAATTTTGCCCTTATTCTAAGTAACGGCCCTTGCTCCCACTTCGTGGTTTCATCTAATGCAGCATCAGTTACCACTTCTGCTTCTGAATACCTTTGCTGTGCAGAAAGAACCAAAGATAGCAATCTCCAACCTTTTGAAACAGATCCACCAGTTGCATCAATGAATTGCTTTGCACATTTCAAGGCAGCATGCATGTTTCGTTGTTCAGCGTATTCTATCCCCATGTCAAATATTAAATCTGGGTTGTAGCGGTCAAGAGAAACTGCCTCATTAAGTGACTTCAAAGCCTCAGCCTGCAAGAGAGATCTTTGGTGATCAGATGAAGCAGTTTTAGACTTCTTGGCCAGGCAACTCCCCAAGAAATGGAGGGCAACACACTTTAAATGCCCATCTGATGATTCGGCATCTGTAACTGCTCTCCTTGCATACTCTACACCCTCAGAAGCAAGACAATAATCCGAACTGCATATCTTAGCAGCCAACAGCAGGGCCATTATGTCATTGGGACTCTCATTCTTATTTAAAGACCTCCTCAACAAATTTAATGCAGCTTCATTATGAGAAGCTCCAAAATAGCAAAGAGCTAGACTATACCATCTCTCAGTTCGAGGGTATATTCCAGGTAAAACCTCTTCCAGATGCTTGGCAAGAGCAGATGTCTGGCCACAGAGTGACAATCCAAAGGTTAAATGCTCCATTACTGAGGGATCCCAGTGAGTCTTCCCAAGGTACCACTTCTTCAATAGTATCATCAGCAGAAGGATTGCCTCTTCCAAATTATTTTTAGGAACAAATGAACCTTCAGTTTGAGAAGCCAAGCTTGGGGGGCTTGCCTCTACACCACCATACAAAAGGGAAACAGCAAATCTCTTCTGAATCCTTGTGCAGCATTCGTCATCAAGATTCCACCGACTAAGAAGAGCACACCGGTAAGAAGCTAGTGCTTCTTGATATGCCCCAGCTTGCTTCCAAAGTTCTGGGAGAAGCTCAACAGATTTACTGACAGTTTCCTGCAACTTTTGTTCAACCATGACATCAGGTATGCCACGTTTGAAGATACTTTCAACAGCATCAAGGACACTTTTACATTGTTGAGCAGCCTCTGCAAGCAAATGGTTCCAAAATGTCAAGACCAGCATAGCAAAACAGTCATATAGTGAAGTTTAGCAATCCATACCCATTGCTTTCCCTAATTTGTGAAGAGACATTGACTTCAAGTAAATGGCTTCAAGAACAAGGCTAGCAGCACGGTGTGATCCTGAATTTGATGAATCGGACCCGGACCGTAATTTGTTACTTCGCTTTGAGGGCGGTTTTTCTGAAAGCAGTGGTTGGAAGCGCTGAATAGCAGCTTGAAGGTCTATTCCATCAAATACTCGAAGAGCAGCTTCTACATTACCCCTCTGATATTCCAGTCTCCCAAGGAGAGCTCTTGCTTCCTAATATTGAAAGCATATAAATAAAGCCCACAGTTAGCAACAATAAAAACATGAAACTTACAAGAGCCGCTGATAAAGTTCAGTACTTTTTGCTACTAGCCTACTGACGCTATGTACAAAAATATTGTAGTATATCTAGAATACAAGCTTCTGCCAAATAAGCGTATAATTTATAACTAGAGGAAAGGTCCACATTCGCCTTGGGGCTACTGATCACAGTTTTAGTCAATACAGCCATGCAAAAATTAGAATGCAAATTCTAGTTATAAAACAGTGATATTTAGAGGGATTTTGCAGAAATGTGGAGGGATTCCAGCTAGTCAAGCATAAATAACATTTCAGTACGAATCTGCATTCACAATCAAACAATTTTAGCTAACATAATATACAATGATCAAAGTAGCCGGGAAAGTTAAGAAAAAAATCTAAACCTAAAACCCATGCACTTGTCTTCCATTGTTATTAAAACATACTATTTGATTTGATATGAAATGAAATGAAATACCAGCTCATAAAGTAACCTTTTTTTTTGACACAGAAGAGCATCAATGAGCGTCTACGATTGGAGTCAAACTTTAAATTTAATTAAAGGTTCTGAACTCTATGTTGCCAATGTAGCACAAAATATATGTCAAGGTTTTATTTTTATCAAAGATACAAACAAGTGATCTCCAACTGAATCGCTTCCAGGAGGTTAAATACAAAAATCCAAGATTCTAGATGTTTTTCCACCACGAAAATAAGTTGCCTCAACATTAGAATCCGACATGAACACACACTTGAATGTCATATTTATCATTTTCAACAAAATGAAGGAAAGGAACGGAAGGGACATCTTTTCTCTGCAACAAAGACCAAAATAGAAACAAGTCAGTGCCCAATTGAACTAAACAATAAGGTATAATCTTTCTTCGTGATCAATTCCCATATTGTTGATGATGCAAAGCGCTTCTGAATTCAACAACCTTGCCCTATTCCATCCTAAGAAACCCAATGCAAATAGCACAAATCCCTTGTTGATGCCAGAATGGTTCCCCAGCTCCCAACTTCACCCGATAACGCCAACACCCACTGACCGAACCATGATAATACGGTTACACCATCAGCCACCTACGATATCTCCAAAAGCAAGAACATTTTCACACATATCTCTTCATTTCACACTCTTTGATTTCTAAATGCTTCTGGATTTGACTAGAGCAACAACACACCCTAGGTTGGAGCCTGCAGAACCATTTCCACGGGATCACATCCTACATCTCCCAAAAGGGGTCCAGACACAAATTCTAAATTTTAGCCTGAAATGCTGCTCAATTCCACCAAATCAATGCGGTGCTCTCACCCAAACTCGAATCGAAATCGCCACCACCCCCACACATTCATGAAAAGAACTTCATTCCCCACACGAAATAAACACTAAACAGGGGGGATTTTTGCAGGAAGAACACCATTTGACACTACCGGGCCCTACGATCTCCGCGCAGAGATCCTTCGTCGCATCCCGATCTCCCCAAAACGCAAAAGACGAATTCGCATTGACCAAAAGATTCGATCTTTCCATCCCATTCCGCCCAAGCGGGCCGCAAAGAACTCGATTTCACCTCCCAGATCAAGCCAAGAACGAGCGGCAGAGGCAGAAATTCGACCTCGTAGTTGAGGGAGAGGCCCTCGCGGAGCGACGACTCAGCTTCCTGGATGTTGCCGTCGTCGACCTTCGCCTCCGACGACTCCGACGCCGCCGCCGCCGAGGCGCCAGCCTCCGACTCCGGCGCCTTCGCCATCGCCTTCACCGGCGAAGCAAACACCGCCGAGTCCCCGGTGGCACCGATGGGGCCCACCTCGCTCCCGTTGTCCGACTCCGCCGCCGCAGCCATTACCGCTGCCTCACCGCCGCTGCGCGATCCCTCCGGCGAGCAGCATCCTACGACAAATGCGGGGGAAGGGGTTCTTGGCTAGGAGATGGGGAGGCGAGATCCATGGCTTTGGGCTCCTTGGCCGTTCTATTCTTGGGACTTGGGAGCACACCATTCTTTTTATTTTTGATTTATAGTTTGATTTTAGACTTTTTTTTTCCTTCGAGCTCGCCGGCACGTTGGTTGCATCTCTAGGTGAATGGAGCTTCCTGTTCCCTGCGTGTTCTCTCGATCTGGACCGCTCGCTACTGATCCAACGGCCTACATCATAAATTTTTATATTTTCACCATTTGCCCATTTTCACCTGAAATTTAAAAATAAAAATATGTTAATTCATTATAAATAATAAAAAATACAAAAAATATTTTTTGTATTTTTTATTATTTATGATGGATTAACCTATTTTTATTTTTAAATTTCAGATGAAAATAGGTAAATGGTGAAAATATAAAAACTTATGATGTGGACCGTTGGATCAGTAGCGAGCGGTCCGGATCGAGGGAACACGCAGGGGACAGGGCGCGGGGGACAGGGGAGCCCTTTTCCTCTAGGCTGGAGATGTTTGGTAGGAAGGCTGACATCTCTCGTAAGAAAATATTTTTTATGGGTTTGTAATCTTTGCTACTAGTACTACATAATTGTTTTCGGTTCAAATATGTTTTTGATAATTTAAATTTTTTTGAATATTCTCACAAATAAACTGCTCAAGAGTCATAATTAGTAATATAACGAGATAAGGTCTATAGGTATGTTATAGTAGACATTATACAGAGTTCAGCTATATCGGCCAAAATTATACGACTGTTTTCCTCTGCGTATTGTCTCTCGCGAATAGGCAAAATTCAAAAACTACAAACCAAAATCCACAACTGCAGCCAAAAAGAATCCACCAAATATCAATAATGGTGCAAGCCAAATATAAAAGGTGAGTTCTTTTGGACTAATGGCTTATGGTTTAAATATTTGAATTTTAGCTGTTCGCGAGAGGCAGTACGCAAAGTGAAATAGTCGTATGCGATTTTGACCAGTACAGTTAAGCTCAGTATACTTTTTACTACAACTTTTCTATTGACCCCGTCTTGAAAAAATACACCATTTAAAAGCTAGTTACTGTAGACAGTATAAGTATAGATCAAATTTAAGCTGAAATGAACCCAGCGAAACTATGGTGAGAGTGCCATGCGGCCTCAGTGCTGGTTGGCTAATGCCTCGTTGATGGTCTCTTCAACGGCTGCTCTAGCTTTGGCACTTGAGGTTGAAGATGAGGACTCTATGATAGTGCTTATTTGGGTTTTTAAGTTCGGGTTTATGGCTTATTTTATATTGTAGTAGTTTTTTTTGCACAGTGGTTGTTGTTAGCTTTTTCAGCGCAATTAGATTTTTAAAAAATAAAAAAGGTTATATCATCACGGACATTACAAAGGAATAAGAGATAAAAAGAAAAGCTAAAAAACTAGAAAAAATGAAATTAAAAAGCCAGAAGTTAGAAGCTAAAACTCTAATGAGTGGTGCCATTATGTCTTCTCCAAGATAGCAGTAGAAATATGATGTTAACAAAAATTATATAATCCATTTGACAAAGTGCTAGATTTCAACAAAAAATTTGTTGATGGCAGGCTATGTTAGTTAAAATTTTAAATAATAGGTTAGGTGTGTATATTACTACATTAGTTTGAAAATAGTATGTTGTACATAATTTTTAAGCACAACTTGCATGGTACCTTGACTTACAATTCTCAAGAAGCAATTGGGAGTTTCCACATCCTAAACCTAATACAACAGCCATTTTTTTCATATTTGCTAATGCACAGCCGCCTGAAAATCCCTTAACTTTCAGTCGATTTTCTTAGCCATCCAATTCACTTTGAGATCTATGCTATTTAGTAGGGCGGGTGTGTTTTGTTACTTTTGGTTCTGATTCCTTTACTGATCTAATTCTATCTCCCACCCGTTAACTCCATTACCTTGTCTGAAATTTCTCGAGCGAGCTGTGGAGGAGTGGTCTCGATGTAGTGGGAGGGGAGATTCGGCGGTGACTTATAGTTGGCAATAAGAGGAAGCTTCACGGCAGCCAGCGACGAACAGATGTTTGCGTATAAGATTGTGTTTGTATCCAGCGTCATCTTCTCCGGATTTTAGATTAGTCCTTTTGGCTTTTTTGTATCAAGGGTTCGCTCAATATTTGTTAATGAATGTGTTTGGGCATGTTAAAATGTTCCTAGGTTGCTAGATCTACTTATTACGTAGTTGATTTCTTCAGTTTTAGGTTATTTTTGGTTGGACATTCGAATTTGGGGTAGTGTTAGTTGATTTTTGGGTTCAGGTTGTAGCATGTAGATGGGGGCAATCTATATATCTTTTGTGGGCGATTGCATGCCAAGGTGCTATTAAGATTAGTGAAGCCTGCACTGATTCACAAATAAATGCTCAATTTAGAAGAAATCTTGAGCTTGGTGAACTTTTGATGAGCTTCAATCTCACGTTCATCAGGTTATTTCTAGATAATTACGAGATGAAATTAGGTGGGGCCTTGAGACTTCTAGGCAGCACTCTTCTCAACTGCTTTAGAAACTTCTCAAGGACTCTAGTGTTTCTTCACCTAAGATGTTTTGTTTGTGGCATTGCTGGATCTTGGATGTCTCACAATACAAATTCTTCTTTTTTTGGTTTCTGTTGTCAGATAATATCTCAAGTGAAGTGAATTTGAAACGGATGTAGTGGCCTTAGGTTGAACATTGCTCTGTAGGGATATACAGACTACTGATCACTCACTTTTAGTATCCTCTATCTCAGTTTTTGTGGGCTATCTTCAGATATGGATGCATTTCCCATGTCTCTAGATCATTTTGGAATGAATGGTTGCACGGTTCTTAGATCAAATGAAGTTGGTGCAGTTCTGGTTTGCATCTATTACTTGGGCAATTTGGATGCATAGGAATGTTGTGGTCTTTCCTCGCTAGCATGCCAATCCCTTTGCAACAAGTTAATAGTATATTGCTTCAGATAGAACTCATTTTAGAGTTTTGTTGATTGTAGCTAATTTTGATTCTAAATTCAATACTTTGTCTGAATTTTTTCTAACTATAATTCATCTGAATCTTGCTAAACTCTCTTTATCACTTTTCTCTTTATCAGATATGTGTTTATGCAATGTTCTGAATGTGTTTAATACTACTCACCGATACTAATTTCTTTTGCGTATTTAGGATATTTTTCCTACAGTGGTTCTCTAATCCTAGTAGAAGTGTAGAAAGTGTTAATTCAGTGCCAAGTATGTTGCATGTTACTAGCTGTCTACAAGGTAGCAATAGATAGTCTGTTGTTCTTTCTCACTTTTTTATTAATAATGTGTAGATATGTCTAGTTCGAAAGTATCTCTTGTGTTGCCTTTTTTCTTCTGTTCTACTAGTCCTTGTTAGATGGAAGTTCTTTACATTGCTTTTCTATACTGTAGAAGAAAGAAGGTTAAAAGAAAGGCCATTCGACCATGATAGTTGCATTATTTGAATGTTTGGATATATGTATTTCTGCTTAGTAGATTAGAATTGGATGCAATGCCATCTTGTTGCTTGTTGACCTCACCATTTCTAGACACCTGTATTAAAAAATTACAACTCATTATATAATTTTGCAGTGCTGTGTGTGCAATTAGTTTTGTCTGTAGTTGGTTAGAAAATTCACATCAAATGTCTAATTGATTTGATTAGTTCTTCAACTATAAAATTAGAATTGTTACTGTCTTACAAATTGTCAGTTATATTATGCAAAAATGGATTTTCTCTTTCACCTTTCTTATTTCTTTTGATTAGTTCCTTATGAAATACCTACCATATAAAAAGTTACACAACAAGTTAGTTAAAATTGCAGAGCTAGGTAATGTGTGATTTGTGTGCAAATTCTGTTGTTCTATATTTATTTTTTTTAAGACTTGAAATTGTTTACATTCTGCTAAGGAAAGTATGCAAATCATTTTGGTCGCTCTATTTACATTTCAATATTTACCATTCTCAGTCCAAAACTCACAAACTTGCATACCTATTGAACCAAACTTTCAGTCCCATCCAATGAACAATTTTAGTCCATTTTAAATGCAATTTCTAGTTAACCTTTTTAAATATGCCCCTTTTGGACTTGGCAGTTGGCGCTAGTGTTTTCTAGTAGTTGAAATCTCTAACTATATTTCATTGATATATGGATCACTGGAAGTAGTAACTAGCTCACCTAGGTCACAATATTTCTTTCCTTTTTAGAAATAATACCCTATCAAAAATGCTTTAACATCCTATGGAAATACCCTATAAAAATGCTTGCCAAACTGCGACTTGCATACAAGTTTACTTAAAATTTCACTTTCTTGTTACGTGCAATTTTGATACAACCTACGTGTAATTCTGATTTTTGTATATTTGTTACTAGTTGTGGGTTTGGTAGTATAGCCCTCTAGTATTGTACTTGCATAAGATTTTCCATGAAGTCCTAGTGGTATTGCAGTTGCTCTCTGAAGATCAGCATCAAGAACCTGCTTTTGGTTTCTTTGGGCACCAACCATAATGGTATGAGTCTGTACTGTAGTTTTTCTGCTAGGTTCCCATGTGGTGTTCTGTATGATTGGGGTACCAAGAACTAAATGTATCTGTTGATTGGCAGAGGCTGACGAAAGAGGTACCCTTGTTTCTTTGCATCAAGAATGCTTGGAAGTGTTGGCTTTTCATGGTTTTATGGAGCCACAATTCCTTTCCAGAATGAGGATAAGACATTTTAACAACTACTTGTAGATAACGTTTGTTGAAATCATGTTGGTTTAAAATTTGCATACCATTTGGATTAAAATTTAATGTAATGTAATGTGCAATTTAGGTCATTTTCAGTGCAATTATCTTTCTGCCCTTTTATTATGCTCTTTGTAATTTAGTCCCAAGTGTTATCCACTATTGAGACAAACATGACTTTATTGATATAGTGTCATTGTTATAGTTTTATTTTTCTGCAGGTGCTTCTCCTAGGTCAGTAATTAGTGTCTTATGTTTAGGCTCACATACTCAAAAAAATTATTTTTTATGTTTTCTATTTTATGTTAGGTTTCAACTGGGTCAGGACCGTTTTGTGTTTGTTAGAATAATTTTTATTTCTTTAGTTTTTTCTGTTTTATGTTAGGGTTCACCTAGTTAGGATATTTTTGTCCTTGGTAGAATAATCTATGTTTCTTTAGTTTTCGAATTAGTCCATATTTGAATTGCTAATATGTGGTAAGAAACCACCTTTTAGGATTTTTATAATAAATTTTAAATCATACTAGGATTTTGCATGCTGTTTCTGAATTCCCTTTTTATTTCTTATTTAATTGATTTGATTTAGTGTTTATTTTCTTTTTTTCATAAGAACTACTTTTAATTGAGTTGTTGTTTAAAATAGATTTGGTGTTGATGCTAGTTTAGTACAATACTATAGCATAACAGAGACTTATTCATCAGTGTTTCTTTTCAAGTGCTTCTCCTTTCTTACTTGGATTTGGGTTGGTGCTAGTTTTATTTTAGCTTTGATGCATGGTCTCAGATCATAAATGCTTTTATGCTTTAGAGTTCTATGCTAATCTTTCTTGTACTTGATTGGGTCCTTTATCTCTTTTGATCATGCCACTTCTTTGCCTTGAATTAGGGGGATGAGTTGCAGCATGTAACTATCACCTACTTTGCACAAAACTACTTTTCCTTAGTCACGAGAATAAGTCTAACTGAATATCTCCATATACCAGATAATATGAGTGTAGTGATGCTTTCATCTTGGCATCTTGATCTTGCTTCCTTAGCATCCTCTCTGGGCCTTCTTTGTTGTTGCTATCATTTGATATCCTAATATGTTGTCATGGTTCATAAGTTTTGTTAATTGTGTTCTTTTGTAGCTAGATTATTAGTGCAGAAAAATTGCATATCATACGTGTATGTCTTGCATTGTTAGTTGATATGTGATTATATATAGTTTGTACTACAAGTTATATAATGGTTTCCATTTATGATAATATACATGTTCTTTACTTCTCCATTTGTTCTTTATTTCTCCACTTGTGTGAAATCTTTCTAAGAAGGCTCTCCAACACACCTGGATAGGTGGAGATCCGCAATTTTTAATAATATGTTAGGATGGAAAAATTTGCAGGCCACGTGCATTAATGTTGTAGTCATAATTGATGTGTAATTTTGTAGTACATCGAGTGCAACTTCTATAATATATTCAGTGGTTAGAATTTACCTGGTTTTGAATCTATATTTGTACAATGCCAAGATGCTGCTATGATATGCTAGTCTCTCTCTTGATTGTCATATGCATCTAAATATTAGTAGCAAACGTGCAGTAGTTCCATGTTCTATGTTTGTGTGTGTTAAATCCTATGAAAGTGTAGCCTGTATCTAAACATTTTTCGGTGAATAGCTTTTGATTTAAATGTATATGCTAAGCAGATCCTAACAACCATATATAGCGAAGAATTGGATTAACCACATGGGCTAAATGTTTTGTGTACTTTGTGCTAGTTATGGATTTGACGAGTCTATATTTCAAACGTTGGTGTAAGTTAACAAAACATAACAATTCACAACTTAAGATGGGTACGTTGAGAATGATGGGCCCACTAGCATAGCCCAACAAAGCTACAACAACACAATATAACACACAAAACTACTAACAGGTTGGTAGCCCAATTGACTTAACGGGTCAAAATTTTTGGTCAGCGGGCTCGATAAGCGACAGAAAATAGCCCACAAACTGAAACAGCACAGGAACTAAAACAACTCACATGGGCACACTAGATGGTGATCCAAAGGCTTAAAGAAGTGACTGAAATTTATTAAAATTTCAAACGACTGTGCATTAGATGCCCCCTTTTTAGGTGATATGGCGCGTTGCGAGAGTAGGAAATTAACTTTAATTACTATCGCGGGACCAATTGTATAGATATATAG
The DNA here is from genome assembly GCA_017311315.1 of Dendrocalamus latiflorus. NCBI lineage: Eukaryota > Viridiplantae > Streptophyta > Magnoliopsida > Poales > Poaceae > Dendrocalamus > Dendrocalamus latiflorus. Next base: position 4,310,419 of record CM029636.1, on the reverse strand, counting down.
GATAAGGTTAGTTTGTTGGAATTAAAGTACAACTTAAACTAATAATTGAGCACAATAGGTCCCAAACCAATGTTCCCTAGCTAAACTCATACAAGCTTCGACCACTTCAACAGCTTTATTTGATCTATTTTGACCAACTTTCTTATTATCCCTAGAGCTGGTATTTTCATTTTCTTGTGATGATTCTAGGTAAGTTTGTGTGTCACGCAAGCATTTTACAAGAGGACCAATGCTAACTGGCATCTGGCCGGTGAAACTGCAGTTTAGCTGGAGCTTTCTGGGAGGTGGACCCCACGGCTAAACGGTCCTCACGCTTCATTGGGCACCGACACACAGGCTAGTGGGTCCCACGTAATTTTCCCCCTCTTTTCAGAACTGGGTCCCATATTTCGTAAAGGTCAGACTTTGCTTGGATCGACGTTGGAGCAGGAGAAAAAGGCCACCGGCGAAAAGCAAACGTGTAAATTGTGCTCATGAATCAACATGATTGCTTGATGCTTTCTTAGGGCTCAGGTATGGAAGGAGAGAATCCTCCTTGATTTCTATAGGAAATGGCGTATATTCAGTTCAAATTCCTGCATCCCAGGCTCTAAATTTTGTGAACTTTCGTAACTTTGGTTCGACAGACATATGCGTTGCCACTTTGATTTATTTTAAGAAGAATCGACAAAGTTTCTACATTCTACTCCTCTGATAGCAAAGTTTGACCACCGTATAAAAAGGTACTTCTATTGGTTGAATAAAAATGACACTCATATTAAAATTTTAATAGGAAGATATAAGTGCTAAAAAATGATATTGCTAGCAAAGCATGCATGTTGAAGATCATACGGATGTACAAAAACATCTGCTCGATAGCCGGTACCTTCATTAGTCATGCATCGGCATACGGAAGCTATGATTAAGTGTTTAAAACAATCATCAACGGCTTGAGATTGCAAACCGTTTCTTTAGTGCTGCTTATTTAGATTTAAAAACTAAGCTTTATAGTTTTTTAAATTGTAGCGGCTGACTATAGCTATCAGTAGCTTTTCAGCACATTTAAATTTAAAAAAAATTAAAAAATTTATATTATCATAGATAATACAAAGAAATAAGGAAAAAACAAAAACAAAAAAGTCTACAAAATACCAAAACATAAAATTAAAAGGTGAGAGACTGAATCTCAAATGAGCAGCCTAAACGTACCGGTACCATCTCTGAATGTTTTTTGGATGCCTCGATTATCGCGCCCGTAATACTGTGACCACTGGTGGCTGCCGGAGAAGACGAGCACTGTGGAGGAATCGCTGCAGCTGAGCTGACAGTGGACAGCTGGCTGACATGTCACGCGTCGCGCAACGGCTCATTAAAGCCGAGGTGCAGGGCCCGCAAGTCAGAGACGGAAGCTAGACGCCGCGGGCCACGTTACATGATGGGCTTTCGTCGGCCGTCCAAGAGGATGCACCGGGCCGAAGCCCACTAGGTGGGCTTAGGCCCGACACTAGCGAGAGAAACCACACTATTGGGCCGGCCCCTGGTTTGGTCTGCCTGATTGATTTCTGGGCTTTCTTCTCCTCAGCAAGCGAGGACTGCGCCCTTCCCATCTTACTATTACGAGTTTAAAAACTGTCATTTATTTTCTGAAGAAATACTTCGAGTTTCTGATGAAGAGCTTCATATTTTTACAAGACAAATAAAATCAAACTTTTACGCTTCACCTGCTAATTTGTGAATATACAGTCCTTTACTGTTGCAAAACAAACAAACAAACAAAGAGGGGAAGAAAGGAAGACGACAAATGAAAAATCTCTCCTCAACAGATCATCACTTCATTTCGTCTTCTTGAGCTCTCATTCGTTTGGTGCCAAAACAAGATTGTGTTGTCGTCAGAAACGCGTTGCTGTGAGCTGAACCCCTTTGGATTGGATAGCTTTCTCCTGCACTTGTTACCATTGTTTATACACAGTAGCGGAACCAGGCCTCAGGCTACCTAGGCTGTAGTCCAAGGCCTGAACAACCAAGGTCCATATAAAATTCATAAAAAATTATAAAAAAAACAAAGTTAATTCAAGAGTCAACTCAAGAGCAGCTAGCCCAGTCCAGCCTGTTTATACATTTGCCGAAGAATTTATCCCCTTAAACATGTTCAAAACTATGCTTTTTAGTAAGATTACTTCATGCTAGTAAGGCCTCAATAAGGAACGAGTGAATTGATCAGAGATTCAGAGGTGAGATTCTGGAGTGAACCAGACAGAACAGTGTACGGTATTATGGGAGATGAATCTATGTACAAACAATTGCTCTGCTAGCTTGAACATCATCGCCAGCGGTGGATACGATTTGGCGAGGAGCTAATAATTAACTCCCCATATAATCACAGCTGCACAGACTGGGGTGAGAAAAGAATGCCGCTAACATGTAACTTTATTTATTTTTACTATAGAGATGGTTATATTTATGATATTTTCAATAATATGTTATTTTGTCTTTTAAATAAACATCTTTCATATTTACCAACAAGCTCGCCATTCTTTTTATTTTTTATTTATATTTTGATTTTAGACTCTTTTTTTCTTCGAGCTCGCCGGCACGTTGGTTGCAATTGTAGACTGTAGCCGTTTGGTAAGGCTGAAGTCTCTCGTAAGAAAACATTTTTTATGGGTTTGTAATCTTTGCTACTACTACTACACTAATTTTTTCAGTTTAAATATGTATTCGATAATTTAAAATTTTGAATATTTCGCAAATAAGTTGCTTAAGAGTCACAATTAGTGATATAACGAGAATTTTGCTGCATTTTGAAGACCTACGTATAATTGGTTTAGCTAAATAAAGATTTTTTAAGACTCATAGAACGGAGTACAGATATTACAGAATTGGCTCCTCAATTACAACATTGTAGTCTTTGAGCTGTTGGGCACACCATTGAGTTTAAGCTTTATTTGTATTGGCTTCTATAAACCGTTTTTTTTATCGTAAATGGTTTTTCTACAGTAGCTAGTTTTTAAACGGAATGTCTTTTTAAGATGAGATCTACTAGTCGATTATAGTAGACATTGAACTGACTTTATTTATATCTACCAAAATCGCACGCGAGAATCCATCTCTCTACAAGCTTCGCTTCAAACTATTACTATTCATAAGCTAAAATTAAAAGCCATCAGTAAAGCCAATATGAACGCCGCCCCTGAGATGCACATCTTACATCATTGGTTACATATCTGATTCTATTTTTCTAAAAAGACCTTTTAAAAAAAGAGAACAAGACAATATCAACAATGGTGCGAGCCGAATATAGCAGTAGAAATGCGATGTTATATGGTGTTAACAGAAATTATATAATCTATTTGACAAAATGCTAGATTTCAACAAAAAAATTGTTGATGGCAGATTATGCCAGTTAAAATTTTAAATAATAAGTTAGGCGTGTATATACTATATTAGTTTGAAAATGATATGTTACTAAACATTTTTAAACACCACTTGCAAGGTACGTTGACTTACAATTCTCAAGAAGCAATTGGGAGTTTCCACGTCCTAAACCTGATCCAACAACCATTTTTTTCAGGTGATATGGCGTGTTGAGAGAGCAGGAAATTAGCTTTAATTACTATCATGGGACCAATTGTATAGATATATATGATAAGGTTAGTTAATTTGTTGGAATTAAAGTACAACTTGAACTAATAATTGAGCATAATAGGTCCCAAACCAATGTTCCCTAGCTAAACTCATACCAGCTTCGACCATTTGAACAACTTCATTTGATCTATTTTGACCAATTTTCTTATTATCCCTTAGCTGGTATTGGCATTTTCTTGTAGTCATGCTAGGTAAGTTTGTGTGTCACCCAAACATTTTAGTCCTTCCTCAGAGGTAAATATAGATCATGTTTTAAAGTACAATGGTTTTTGATTTTTGGTTAATGGCTTAGGTGAAATATCAATGGAGCGGCTGTTAATTTTTCTGAGGTATTTAATTGAAGAAAAATAAAAAAATAAAAAACACTGTTATATCTCTACGGATAATACAAAGAAAAAAATTACATTAAAAAGTCAACGTATTCTAAATAGCTATTAGTTTCTAGAAGAGTTGGAAACAGGCTAAGTACTAACCGATGTCTGGCCGGGAAAAGTGCAGTTTAGGTGGAGCTTTCTGGGAGGAGGGCCCCATCGGCTAAACGGTCCTCACGGTTCATTGGACGCCGTGACACAGGCTAGTGTGCCACCCCCCAGGCTAGTGCTTTTCAGAACAGGGTGCCATGTTTCGTGAAGGTCAGAACGTGTTCTGAACATGTAAAGCAAAAAATGTTAGCTACCCTTTGTGTTTGTTTCATTGAGGGTATGAGCTATGTACAATTTTTGCTATGGCTAAATGAGGCAGCAGCAGCCAATTTACAATTTAAATTAGCTATAATCTATAAATCCATTTGCCGTTCCACAAAAGATAGAGCTACACAATTCCAGATAGATAAATCTAGATAAGCACATCCTAAGGCAAGTCTCAGTGGGGGTTTTATGGAGTTTCATGGGCATTAAATACGCTGACATGGCACTGTATTGATGAAGAGAGAGATGATAAAAGTTTCATGGAAGTAGAGAGAGTTTCATGGGGATGAAACTCTTCTGCACTGTTTTCAAAATATTGGTGTGTTGGAAACTGGGACATGAAACCTCCACTGAGACTGGCCTAACAACGCTCACATGCAGCACAGAAATAGCAGAGGCACTGAAGCAGATAATTATCCAACCTAATTATATAAATAACTTCTGAGAGGCTCCAAATCCTAATTCAGCTAAGAAAAGAAATCACCTATTGCTCTTAGTGCATTGAGCTGTAACGATAGGCTCATACTCAAGTAAGATGCATCAGTGTTCATAATCTGATGCCGTTGGCCTAAGCCGGTGGACCACTACTACAGCTAACAAAGAAGGGAATGGCCACAAGCTGCAAAACGCAAGTTTTTCCCACCGAAACAACCTTGATGCTTAACTGTGGTCCGTATGAATTGGCAATCACAATGGTCATATATTGGCCAACAATTAATCAGGATTAAGACATTATGCGAGCAACCCAAACACCCTACAGGGCAATAACTAATTAGGCTCTAAGGCATTACGCACTGAACTAAAACCTAATCTAGCCAGGCAAACCTAGGCAAGAAGTAAGCTGACCTTGAGTCAACAGGTGACATGCACGGGGCTGATGATCTTCAGTGAGCAGGCGCCGCCGAGAGGGTCCTAAGCCAGAAACAACACCATGGAAAGAAGCATGAGCAGCCTGCATCCAAACAGGAAAATAAAACAGCAACGGATGTGATAGTACAAAAGATTTTTCGGGTTCGACAGCACGCAGAAGATCCAAATCGGTAGATTAAACGCAAGGCATCTATATGGGGGCAAGGCATTTGTGTGCGGATGAATTAATCGCTCACTCGACGAAACAGCAGCGCCGTCGTTGAGCAAAAACCGAGGGCAACACCGACGTCCGGCAAGGACAGCAAATGAATATCCAATCTAATAAGGCGAATGTTGTTGTATTTGAGAGGGGCCTTCTGGGAATTTCCCAATTGAAAAAGAATAGAAGAAAACCCTAAAGGTGGGGGCCCACCTGTCGGTCACCCGAGTGAAGAGATAAGGGTGAGGAGACTTTGTCTCCTCCCCGACTTGGTCTCTGGCGGCTGCGGCGCCTCTCTCTCGTGCGACGGCTTTGATCCTCCCTCCCAGATCGGGGATTTTCGGGGCTTGAGGGGAGATGGCGAGAAGTGGGCAGCGGCGGAGGCGAGGCTGGCCCCGGTTCTTCGGAACCGGCCGCTCACGCCACCCCGCAGCCGGGTCTCATCTCTTCTTCAAAAGGAGAGGCGCAGCCCGACGGTTGGTATTCCTTCTTCCATCTCCGGTTGCCTCTTGTGACTGATTCTCCTCTTTGTTCTTCGGTGGGTGGAGACTTGGTTCTCAGGCCAACTCCGATTGAGGCCTTGTTTCCGGTCCCGTGTGTGAACCCTAATCTGGGTTTGTGCATCCCGGGACCTTGAGGGGTCTAGCCGAGGAAGAACAAGGCGACAGCGCATTCCCCCTGCTGTGTTTGATTGCTCACGTCCAGAGCAGTCTAGTGGTCTTGTGCGGCATCTCTGGACCTCGGCTTCTTCTTTGGTGTTCAGCTGAAAGGAGAAGTGTGGCATTGTATCTCCGTGAATCATCTACCTGCTAGCGACAGTGGGTTGATAGATTTTCTGGGACAGTGATTTCATCGTGCCTTGCCTGATTGTTTGAGTTCTTCGGTTTGTTGGCTTCTGGATAGTTTAGAGTACTGTCTGATCTGTGAGTATTTGTGATTCTTTGATTTTATAGCAGTTATTCTTGATCTGTATATTTGCTCAAGTATACAAGGACTGCTGTGAATGATTGTGGGCTATAGTGTTTGCTCTGTGATGATAATATCGAAAACTGAAAGTAATCTGACTAATTAAACTAGGATTGAGCTCATTTGGGTAATCTACTGTCAAGTCTGTTGGTTAGTTTCATTTCAGCTGGTGAGATTAGTTTACATTCTATTGATGTTTCTGTGATGCAGTAGGAGAATCTTGCACAGTCTTGTTTAGAGCAGATTACCTATATTCTGTTGATATGTGATATCTGGTAGATTCTCTAATTGTTAACTGGAGACTACATTTCTTAGTTTGTAAACTTATAAACCGAAAGTTACTTCTTGCTGTTTTCTGTTAAATTGCAGTCTGTCATAGTAGATATCATATTTGGGAGCTCAATATCTAGTAGTCAGATTATTCATGATGAATATCGATATTAGCATGAGAAGGCCAAAATCTTTGATTTTGTGCAACTCTGTTCTGAGAACAATAATGAAACAATTAATTTGTTATATACTGGAATTAGTTGTTTTACTGCTTTTAGGACTGGTTTTCATGTTATTTTCAGCAGCATGTAAGTTATATTCTTTGAATATATATATATATATATATATATATATATATATATATATATATATATATATATATATATATATATATATATATATATATATATATATATATATATATATATATATGGAGATGAATGGCAAGATAGAATTTCATATTTATATGTAATTTATGTCATTCTTCTTATACTGGAAATATACTGTTTATAAGATTATTTTGGCTGGAATTAAATGTGTAAATATACTTATACCGTAATATTTACAACAAATATATGCAAGAAGCAAGCTAAAGATAGCAAACGTATACCCAACCTAATAAGGCGAATGTACGCATGAAGTAAGCTCACCTCGGATGGACAGGTAGGACGGCGGAGGTCCTGAGCTTGGCTGAGCAGGACTGGCGAGCAGATCTACAACGAACCGAAGACAACCAGAGAAAACGACATCACATAGCAAATAATCTACCATGCACTGCCACATCGATCGAACTGCAAGAAGCATAGGTTGGAAACAAACAGAGCTGACCTTGAAAGCATATGATGCCGACACTACAAAGGTGGCAGCAGTGGAAGCTCAGCTCCAGGACTGTGATGCCTTCCTGTTCGAGGTTCGTGAGCGTTTAATTTAAGCCCAGCAGTACGCCAAACAATACTACGATCAACATCACCGTGAGGTCACGTTAGAGGTGCATGACTGGGTATGGCTGCGTCTCCGCCATTGCCCCGTAGCCTCTTTACCTAGTTAGAAAAAGGGCAAACTGAAGTCCCAGGTGCTATGGCCCTTTTCAAGTATTGTCTCGCATTGGGACTGTGGCCTATCGACTCCGTCTACCAAAGGGCTCTCGTGTACACAATGTGCTTCATGTTGGCCTTCTGAAGAAATTTCATGGGACCCCGCCGGCATCCATTCCACCTCTGCTGGACATAGAAAATGGCCGCGCAGTCCCTGCTCCGGCCAAAGTTTTGAAGGCTAGTTTGCGCCATGACGTTAGGCATGTGCTAGTTCAGTGGGTGGGACTACCGGCTGCAGAGACTACTTGGGAATCAGTAGAAGAAGTCAAACTTGCTTACCCATCCTTTCAACTCGAGGACGAGCTGTTTGCCGATGCCAGGAGAGATGTTCCTTATCAGAGACGCAGCAAAAGGAAGGAGATCCAATCGGTTCAGTCCACGTGAAGATCACGTCGACAACAAGTCCGAGTCGGCAAAGAGTCCGAGTCCGTCTTGTATCAGTCCGAGATAAGTATTAGCTTTAGTAGAAGATAGATTACCTTATTTAGATTAACTTTTTAAGTAGGGGAGCCTTACTATTGTATCGGCAACAATGAAATAAAAAGTCTCCGTCCCAGATCCTGTTCTTCCTGTTCCTCGTCTCTTGCTTGTCGACACGCTGCCGCTACGGCTCCTGGGCACAGGGCCACTCGGCCATGACCAGCAGTGGCTCATAGCTACTCCTTGAGATCCCTGGGTCACACCACTTTGCCTTTTGCTTTGCTGTTACAAGTAGGATATCCTAGCAAAGTTATCGATAGCAAGAAGGTTGTCATCTATTGGTCATAGTCTCGCAGCAATCTACTATGCCTTCCTAAATATCTTGATTTAGGATTTCTTTAAGGACTTTCTTCATTTATGATGCTAAATTCACGATCAGTATACGAGTGCAAAAAATTCCTCTTCTACGATTGCATGGAAGAACTTGGTGTAGGTACATTTCAAACACTGCAATAGTCTGGCCCAACAGCAGCTGCCTTGGTCTATAGTTTGTCTTACTGTTTTGCGCTGTCTCATTAGCTAACCAATCGACGCAGATGATCTGTACTTTTATTGAGTTAGTTCTCAGTTTATGAGGTAATGTATCGTCACTATGTTTTGTATGGAGGATTTCCCCTTTTTTGTGTTTTAAGTGTCGAACTGTAGGAACTTGTGGTGAAACTAAAACAATTCTCATATGCAAAGCAGCCATACGTGCAGTGTGTTTTCATCTTGAAGCTTTTTTTTTCCTTTTGTCGTGGAAAGGAAACTAATTATCTGTGACTGGTTGTTTTAGTGGCCTAACTACAACTGCACCGAGCAAACCAGCTGTATGAGAAGTACAAGGACCAGTGTATGTCCTTGATTCATTTCTTTGTATATTACTTGAACAATATGTTGATGTAGTAGGACTTCGCATTTGTTGATGCTGCTGTGTTCATAAATTGCTCGGCCATTGATCGAAGTTTCTGCTTTGGTGAAGTTGCTCCATTTAGCAAACAATTTTGTGCTGTATTAGTCAATACACTTGTATACAAATAAAAGGGAGTGTTAGTTGAATGCAGTTATGTGTACCATGACCCCCCTCCTGATGGTAGAAAATGTCATACTATGGTTCATAACGGGATAAATATCTGCTGGAGGAAGGTCGAACGATGACGACTTAAGGTAGAATGACGTTAAGTGAAGAGAGGCACTAGCTCCTGCTGCGTCAGCTCGCCTCCTGCCAAGCTGCAACGGCGCATCATGTAAAAGTGTCACCTGCCACGTCATTCAAGCTTAGAGAAAGAACTTTTTTTTATAAAAATAAGTGTTAAGAACTAAAATTGAAAAAAAAAACATTGCAACAATGCTAGGTACATAAATAGTTCCGGCAATCACGGGTAGCATCCTGATGCATCATCATGGGTATATCATTACATCGGAATACGCCATGTTCCTATCGCAACAAAAAGATAAAACGAGAGACAATCATTCAAATTATTTCCCAGTAGAGAGCTAATAGTACTATTGTAAATTAAAAAAGACAAGAGCCTGGGACTCCAGCATGAGTAGGCCATTTGTTGCAAACAATATAATCTAACCTACGATATTAGCTTCTAAATTAATTGTTTCCTGATAACTCCCCCATCAAACATGGGGTGTACGGAAAAGACCAGTCTATGTAGTTGTACCACAGGCGCATCTCACCCAAGTCTTGAACCTTCGAGCTGTTCAAATGGTAGGCCATTACTCTTCTGTTTGATACATGCAACACGATAATTTCTTTGTAAGGATGAAATCCAAGAAATTGTATAGATCCAGAGTAGTGCCTTTCAACTGAATCTTCAGTGCCACGGATATTGTCATTGTCAGATTCCCATTCAAAATTCTCTTCCACTAGTGCTTCGTTGTTATCATCTTTCTGTACCATCCAGGGTCCATCATCATAGTTCCAAGGGAAATTTGCCAGTGCGGGCTCAAGGTTGATGTCACCCTTCAACACCCACTCCATATGACCACACGATTCATCAAGGAACCAAATCTGAAATGCGCAAAGACGATAACTGGATGCACAGTACACACCCTTCTCTGATTTTCCTAAACGAGGTGCAGGAAATTTTCCCTTTCCTTTCGGCAGTTTAATTACTTGGTACTTATCATTGGACAAGGTTATTCTGCAAAAATCAAATCATCGCTAAAACGATAATAACCAGTAGAGCTAAATTGTATTGGTAAGGGGGAAAAAATCAAAATCCAATTATATACGGTGTTTATGGTGTGAGTAGATACCTCACAACAAAATCACGTTGGCAATGCACGTAGAGTGCTCCCCGCCAGTAGGCGGGGTAACGTTGCCTGGTCATGCCAACAGAAGCCCATGCCGGTTGCATGTCGGCGATCGTTCCTGCGGCATCCCCTTCCCGGATAAATGACCTCTCCTTCCACCGCCCAGTCTTCGACGAGAAGACGTGCATGATGTATGGCGACGGTGGCCATTCCGATAGCCTCATTGCAGGGACTGATTTATCCTTGTATACGTGATTAGAAATGTGTCCCGGCCGGAGTTTGAGTGGAACGTCGGGGACTAAGAACACCTCGTAGTGTGGCGACATGGTGGGGTCGAACGCAAGGTAGTCGTCGGTGCCGCACCAGCAGTGCGACTCCGTCGCCATGCACGAGGGCGGCCGTGGGGGCAATCGCACCCATTGTCGCGTGGCAGGATTGACCACATGCTGGTAAAGCAAAAGGAGGCCATTGCAGTGATCCATGATTGTCCAATCATAGATGCTGCGGGTGTCCAAGTAATCGAACTTGCTGCCGACCTTGCGCCCCGTCGAGCGACGGGAGAAGAATATCGGGATGTCTGGGTCCTGCAGCGTGAAGAAGATGCCGTCCAGCGAGAGCGGGAGGAGGTCCGCGCGCAGCAGGCGGCGGGCGTCGATGATGGCGCGCCACGCCTTGCACACGCAGCGGGACGCGGCGAGGCTGCGCGGCGCGAGGCGGCGGAGGACGTCCGCGAGCACGTCCACAGGTAGCAGCCCCGCCACATCCATGTCGATCGTCTGCTCCTATCTATACGTAGTGGGAGGGTGGGGGCGGCGGAAGCGCCGCTGCCTCCGGGCGGGACGGACGATGGTGGGCGAGGGCGATAAGATCCGAGTGGTTAGGAGGTGGCTGTCGATGGCGGCGGCAGGCGAGGGAGCACGGGATGTCGCGGTCTGCGCCGGGGAAGTAGAGTCGCGGGGAGGACGGGATGGCCGCGTGGGGAGGGACTAGGGTTAGAAGGTGGAGGGAGGGCTGAATATATAAGAGAGTGGGAGAGATCTGCGCGGTGGGATTTCGATCCAACGGCCGAAAATTCGAAGAGCAGCTTTGAATATCTATTCCATCAAATACTCGAAGAGCAGCTTCTACATTGTCATCATAGGTTACCTTATTCCACTTTTTTTTTGGGTAATGTCGGGAAGGCTCGGGGAGGCGTAGTGTGGCTGGAAGAGGGGGTGCACTGGCCATTCTTGGGCGTAGCAATGCGGCGGTCAAAAGGCAGCAGCGGTGTCAGGTCGGCCGGGAGGGCAGAGAGGGCAGAAAGTGCGAGAAAGTCGACGCGGCGGTGGCGGCCATGGCCACGGCCCTGACACGGGGTCGGCGCATTCATGAGAGCGCGTACGATCTCTAACAAGTGGCGTAGAGGTGGTAGAGGCAAGACAGGGCGAGACGACGCAAGAGTTGGCGGGGAGGATTGGGCGGCGGCAGGGACAGTTTTCAGATGGTGAACAGTGCTGGCGCAATCCTCTTCCGTTGAAGCAATGTCGGCAGGGTTTGATGACGTGGATGGCTTAGGTTTGAGCTGGATTAGGCTAGGAAACAAAGAAAACCAAAATCAAAATGGAATTCAAACTCTTTTGAAAATCGGTTTTGTTTCACATCACCAGGAAGGGATTAAGTTGGAGATTATTTGTTATCCTATTTAATGAAAATAGGATCTTGTCAGATTATGCTGAAACAATATTTGTGCTGGGATAGCTGAACTCCCTCTAAATCACATGCTAGTCTTGTAATTTTTCGACTGGCTGAAATCCTAAGTTTTTGTTAAACCCCTCTAACTATCACTGTGTTATGACTAGAATGTTCGTTCTATTTTTGGCCTAACTGTATTGACCAAAATTGTTATCAGTTGCCCCTAGGGGAATTTCGACCTTACCTCTTATTATGAAATATACGCCTATTTAGTAGAAGCTTGTATTCTAGATATACCACAAGATTTTTGTACACAATAGCAGTAGGCTAGTAGCAAAAAGAACTAAACTTTTCTCAGCAGCTCTTGTAAGTTTCATGTTTTTATTGTTGCTAACTGTGGGTTTTATTTAGGTATACAGCTATGCATATTTAACCTCTTTTTATTTTTATTACATACCTATTGCTAATTTTATTTCCAAGTCTGAGTGACGTGGCAAGAGAATACTGCCACACCACAGGATAAGTCTAGTTAAATGATACTTCTTGTCACGTGGGCCAAACAACACTGTCACTGGTGATGGAATGGCTTGACAGCGTTATCTTATCATGCCATGAGTGATGGCGTGATCAAAACCGTCAGAGTTAGAAATAAAATTAGCAAAGCATTACTAATAAAATATTTTTTTTTGAAAAAAGGACTGTTTAATTTAAAAAATTCACTATGCATGCGTGTAGCATACTAGGATAGATGTAAATTGAGATTTCATGTCAAACTTTCTTTTAAAGAAGGTTTACTGGGGTGCTCGAGCATCTGCTCCGGTACCCCCAGGACACCCCCTGTTACCAACGCCTCAGTTGGGGAGGATGGGACTGAGACTACGAGCGTTGGGTGTACAGATTAATTTCTTATCTTTCTCATGCCATGACTATCGGGTAATTATATTATCGAGAAGTGAGATGAAACTATTGATCTGTATTTGCTCACACTTAGTAGCTCTGCAAAAAGGAGAAAGGATCTTTGCATGCTATTTCTCATCTATTTCAATACTCCTCAAACCGATTTGGGTTCGAGACTAGACAAATTACTTCCTGTAAAATTTCACCCCGTCTAAACCGGGCCTAATCATATGTTGTTGTTGGTGTTGTTGTTGTCGTCGCAGGCGTGACGTCATTCGAGGTGGATTTGGAGAGCAAGAAGGTGGTGGTGATGAATTGAGATCCCCTGCCTTCAAAGTCAGTGACCCAAAGTCAGTGACTTTGAAGGCAGGGGATACGCGTCCGGTGGTGATGGGGGACATCGCGCCGTTCGAGGTGCTGCAGAGCGTCTCCAAGGTGAAGTTTGCAGAGCTCTGGATGGCCGGGCCCCTCACCAACCAACTACAGGGGTCACCGTGAGCGAGCCATGGTGATCAAGCACGGCCGGAGCCGCAGATTCGGCGACCTTTTCTCCTCAACGCGCTTGCCATAATATAGCATGTAACGGCTCTTCATTTTCAGCGGGCAGCAGCAGCTAGCTCTGCATGCATGCCACGGTTATTTAAGGCTGTGCGGTGTAGTAGTTCGTTCGTCAGATGGGGTTCTTCCGTGTTTAGTTACCGGTGTGACAAAGAGATTTGAGGTATCTGGAGACTTGTAAAAACTGTAATGCATATGTTCTGTGGAATTAAGCAGTGAAGGTTACAACAGTATTGTTTACCATGAGATGATTGTCTGTTGTTTCCTCCTTTCCACACAAAAAAATTTGAGATACTTTATGATATATCACTCGAAAGAATGGTGTATCCCGGAATACCACTTCAGAAAATGGCTTCCAGCATATACCACTCTAAAGAAGTTTAGATTCAGTATATATCATTTTCTCTATTTTATTGCGAATTAAAACTTTCCTCCCTTTTTTAGCCATAAGAAAGGACTATTTTGTCTATATGTGCTATGTGTTTATGATACTAGAAAATACCACTCTAGTTGCACGTATGTATGCGGTATGTGCTGAATTGGCCAAAAACATGGAGCAAACAATGCCCTTTTCTTCTCTCTACCATGTGTAGTTATCAGACTGTGCTTTCTATATAACTGCTTTTGTTCGAGCTAGATCGCGTTCTGTCGTGGATCACCTCAATCTTTTGTTGAAAAAAATGATTATGTTACAATAAGCCTACTGCGCAAAATTTGTGTTTATCCTGCCGTAGTTACTCTGATATGCATGAATGTTAATTAAGTTTCAGTTAGCTATGTTTGTTGTCTCTTTTTTAATGCACTATTAAGGCACTAACAAATATAGAGATTGTTCACTTTTACAGAAACAAATAGGTATGACTTATGCAATATACAGAACTTCAGGTCAATCCAAAAGACATGGCACACACATGGGCAAAATAGGACCAAAATGGGCAAAAATTTAAAAATAGAAAAAATATGTTAGCCTATCACAAACAATGTAAACGAATACGAGGAAAAAAAAAGCTGGCAAAAAAGCTCAAAAAATCAAAAAGCTAGAAAAAGGCGAAATTTAGGAATAGTAAAAATAAGCCAGAAACCGAAAGTTCAAACTAAGCGATGCCTCTTTCCATCGCCGCTTTAATTTGAGCTGTTGAGCAATATCGAAAGGCAAAGAAATCGCACGGCCCATGTAAATATAGGTGGTGATCGGTTCGGCTGAAAAGCTCATGGCTTATGGCTGAAAACACTGTAGCTGGCTGAAAAAAGCACTATAGCTGACAGAGACTTATTTAGCATAATTAAATTTAAAAAAAAATTAAAAATATAAAAAAATATGTTAGCCCATTACGTATAATACAAACAAATACGGGAAAAAAAGAACCGGCAAAAAAGCTCAACAAAAAGCCAAAAGTTCAGAAAAAGACGAAACTTATGAATAGTGAAAAATAAGCCAGAAGCCGAAGCCGAGTTGATATGATCTCTATCGCAATAGATATTACATCTGAACATCTTTCGATTTTTCTAAAGCAACGTAGAGCTGGAGAGTTAATTTTTACATGCCACGATCGATATATATCGTAACCGAAGCAAAGCTCGGGGGATTCCCGGCCAGAGACGCTCCCCACGTCACCCCCCGCGCGCGCGTCGCTTGCCGCGTGGAAGCGGAATTTCGGTACGGTCCGGGGAGGCACTTTCCTCATATTTTTTAAAAATTACGTAAAGGTCCCTTTTCCTCGCAAAAAGGTCCCTCCCAGTTTTTTTAAGCCCCTCCACTTTGCAGGATAGCCCCCCGCGTTTTCTAAATTACGTACGAGTCCTCGTTTATTACGTACATGCTCTCAGTTTTTTACGAAAAAATCCTTTGACTTTCTCATTTATTACGTACATGCCTTCGGTTTTTTACAAAAAGACATTTATCATTTTCGAAAATACACACGTACCTTCGATTTTTTAATTTTTTTTACAAACTCCTCACGGATCATCGCCTCTTTTACTTCGGTACACACAGTGGCTAACGCGGCGTGGCGCCGCGCCTATGAGGCTAGTACTCCTTATGTTCGTGTTTACTTGTCAAATGAAGGATTTTATCTCGTGCCACCTGGATTTTATACTCGAGCATGTGTACGGCATTGGGTGAAAGACTTTTGTCCAGCCAAGCCAAGGAATGTGTTACCACCAAAAAAAAGTGGAATAAGGTAACCTACGATGACAATGTAGAAGCTGCTCTTCGAGTATTTATTTGATGGAATAGACATCCAAAGCTGCTCTTCGAATTATCGGCCCTTGGATCGAAATCCCACCGCCCAAATCTCTCCCACTCACTCATATATTCAGCCCTCCCTCCACCCCCTAACCCTAATCCCCTTCCTTGTACCAGCGCGCCGCCGCCCTCCCTCCCCACGCCGCCATCCCGTCCTCCCCGCGACTCTACTTCCCCGGCGCAGACCGCGACATCCCGTGCTCCCTCGCCTGCCGCCGCCGTCGACCGCCACCTCCTAACCACTCGGATCTTGTCGTACTCGCCCACCATCATCCGTCCCGCCCGGAGGCAGCGGCGCTTCCGGCGCCCCCTCCCTCCCACTGCGTGTAGCAAGGAACAGACGATCGGCATGGATGTGGCGGGCCTGCTACCTGTGGACGTGCTCGCGGACGTCCTCCGCCGCCTCGCGCCGCGCAGCCTCGCCGCGTCCCGCTGCGTGTGCAAGGCGTGGCGCGCCATCATCGACGCCCGCCGCCTGCTGCGAGCGGACCTCCTCCCGCTTTCGCTGGACGGCATCTTCATCGGGCTGCAGGACCCAGACCCGATGTTCTTCTCCCGTCGCTCGACGGGGCGCAAGGTCGGCAGGAAGTTCGACTATTTGGACACCCCCAGCATCTATGATTGGACAATCATGGATCACTGCAATGGCCTCCTCTTGCTTTACGAGCATGTGGTCAATCCTGCCACGCGACAATGGGTGCGATTGCCCCCACGGCCGCCCTCGTGCTTGGAGACGGAGTGGACCTGCTGGTGCCTCACCAACGACTACCTTGCGTTCGACCCCGCCGTGTCGCCACATTACGAGGTGTTCTTAGTCCCCTATGTTCCACCCGAACTCCCGCTGGGACACATTGCTAATCACGAATACAAGGATAAATCAGTCCCTGCAATGAGGCAATCGGAATGGCCACCATCGCCATACATCATGCATGTCTTCTCGTCGGAGACTGGGCGGTGGAAGGAGAGGTTGTTTATCCGGGAAGGGGAGGCCGCAGGAACGATCGCCGACATGGAATCGGCATGGGATTCGGGTGGCATCTACAAGTTCCAGTACCCCGCCTACTGGCGGGGAGCACTCTACGCGCATAGCCAACATGATTTTATTGTTAGGTATCTACTCACACCATAAACACCGTATATTATTGGATTTTGATTCCCCCCCCCCCTACCAACACAATTTAGCTCTACTGGTTTTAGCGATGATTTGATTTTTGCAGAATAACCTTATCCAATGAGAAGTACCAAGTAATTAAACTGCCGAAAGGAAAGGGAGATTTTCCTGCACCTCGTTTAGGAAAATCAGAGAAGGGGGTGTATTGTGCATTCCTTTATGATTTATGCGCATTTCAGATTTGGTTCCTTGATGAATCGCGTGGTCATATGGAGTGGGTGTTGAAGGGTGACATCAACCTTAAGCCCGTACTGGCAAATTTCCCTTGGAACCATGATGATGGACCCTGGATCGTACAGAAAGATGATAACAACGAAGCACCAGTGGAAGAGAATTTTGAATGGGAATCTGACAATGACAATGTCCGTGGCACTGAAGATTCGGTTGAAAGGCACTATTATGGAGGGATAGAATTTCTTGGATTTCATCCTTACAAAGAAATTATCGTCTTTCTTGTATCAAACGGAAGAGTAATTGCCTACCATTTGAACAGCTCGAAGGTTCAAGACTTGGGTGCGTTTCCGTGTTACGACATAGGCAGGGTGAACAGGTCTTTTCTATACACCCCATGTTTGACGGGGGAGTTATCTGGAAACAATTAATTTTGAAATACTTGATTCTAAACATGAAGAAGAGCTAAACTTGAGATTTCCAATTTCATCATTAGCATATTTCAATTTTTCATCACAACAGTTATGTGCTAATCTTAATTCATCAAATTTAACAGTTATATCTCTAAATTGATCCATATTTAAAGCATTAAGTGACCTAGCATTCTCTAACTCAGAATGTAAAATTCGACAAGACTCACAAGATTCATCATCAGAAATTAAAACTCTAAGTCTTACAATTTCAGAATTTAGAGATTCAATCAAAGTATCGGATTTCTTAATCTTTTTATCTTTATTTTCTAGCAAAGTACCAAATTTAGCAACAGCTTTAACTAAATCATCATAACAGAGTTCTACCTCATTATAGTTGTCGCTATCAAGATCATCATTGTCGGTGGAGCTTTTGTTACTTGCCTTTAGACACAACCTAGTAAATCTTTCTTGCCTTTGGGAGTATCATCCTCGCTGTCCGTTTCCACATCACTCAAATTAATTTGCCCAAGAGCGGCAAGAACACGATGCACCACCTTACGATTCATATAGCCCTTCTTTTTATTCTTCCTTTTTTCTTTCTCCATATCTTCTTCCTTCTCATTCTCTTTCCTTGCAAATTTTGCTAGAAACTTTGGATATTTGAGATGAATATGATTAAGATCATCACACTCATAGCACCTTTTAGGACCAAAATTTTCTCTCTTTCTTCATCTCACATTCTGCAAATCTCTTGCGAAGCGTGTAGAGAGTAGTGTCAAATCATCTTCCAGGATTGCTCTAGCTGTTCATCGGTTAGTGAAGACAAAGAAGAAAAAGCATAGCTAGTAGAAGAATTGTCACCATTATACTTGCTAGATTGTGAAGCTAAAACAATTAATTTATTACCATTATTTTTTCTAGCAAAAACATCTAATTCATGAGTTTTCAATTTAGAATAAAGTATATCTAATGTAAGTGTACTCATGACAATAAATTCTCTAATGGATGTAACTTTCATCTCCCATATAGACATATTTAATGCTCCAAGTAATTGACGTGCATTTTCAGCATTAGTATAAATAATATTAACAACACGTATGTTACTAAGGATTTTATTAAAGCGGGCAAAGCAATCATCTATTGATTCACCAGGTTTCATCTCAAAGCGCATGTAATCCTTTTTGTACATATCTTGACGTACCTCTTTAATAGTAGATGAACCCTCATGATAATCACATGGTGCTTTCTATACCTAATATGCGGATTTAAGATGCACAATACAATCAAAATCATTCCTTCTTAGTTCTTGAATTATCAGGTTCCTTACCTTGCTATTTGCCTCCACTTGTGCTATATTTGCTGCTGACACAGCATCGTTCTCGGGCACTTGATAAGGCTTGTAGACCTTCTCTCATATTGCAAAGCCTTGAGCTTGAATATATGCCTCCAGCTTCGCTTTCCAATACTGAAAATCAACACCATCGAAAACATAAGGTTTTGTGGAATACCTATCCATCGACATGTTTTCTAATCACCGGTTAAGATCAATTAGAAAAATAAACCTGCTCTGATACGACTTGTAGGATCGATGATAGCAATCAGAGGGGGGTGAATGATTGCAGCGCACAGCGGTAACTTTTTTTTTGATTTTCTACCTTTTAATGTGCAAAAATCAGAAATAACAAAAAGCAATAGCAATTACTGTAGCGTACTGTAGCAAATTACTATAGCGACTAGATAATGAGTCCGAACGAACAGAAAAGTGCACGTTTTTTCTCAATCTAGAAATTAATTTTTAATCAAAATTAATTCATGTATGTAAGCAACAAAAATACCTAGACATAGATCAATGCATGGAGAATTTATAGAATCAAAAAATCAAGAAAAAAGATAATAGATGCGAAATAAAAAACTCACAAACTTTATTCAAAAATTGCTTCTACTGTTCACGTCGAGATCCATCAGCAATTCTGAACTCAATGCATGCGTCGTCTTTTTCCTTTTTCCAATCGAACCGCTCTGTTTTTCTCGTCTTCGTACCGCGTCGTCTCCAAAACAACGCCTTTTCTATTTTTTCCAGATGCGATCCAACCGGCGGCTGCATATACATATATATATATATATACATATATATATATATACATATACATATACATATATATATATACATATATATACATATATATATATATATATATATACATATATATATATATATATATATATATATATATATATATATATATATATATATATATATATATATATATATATATATATATATATGCGCAGCCCCCTAAAACACCTCTTCAAACTCTAAAACCTAATCCAACTCCAACTAGACCTTAAAATCCTAATCCAACTCTAACTAAGCCTGTGCCTTTTTACCTCAACTAGACTTTTGGCCCACTAATTTTCAAGAGACCCGAAACCATTCTTAACATGGGTTTTTTCACACTCACGACTTCTCTAACGCGTCACGTGTCGAAGCCTTCAGGACCGCACCTCCCGTAGCTTCTCCACGTATCATCCACCTTTGATCTCCATGTGCCCCAAGCATGAGTCCGATCATCTCGTGACCTCCTTGACCGTCTGAACCTCGGATCTCCTCATCCTAGTTCCGGTCCACCTCGTCACCGACCATGATCGCCTCCATGCTCAACCTGCACATGTAAAGACAAAAGAACATTTTTCCAGCACAAGTTCGTCTCAACTTGACCAACATCAGTCCATGCACGCACGCACACCTCGCATAACATTATTAAACAAAGTCACCAAATATTCATCATAACAAATTAACTATTGTCAATTATTCATCACCAAAATATCTTAAAAATAGCCACATGGTCTAACATGACCGCTCTTCCATGATTAATTCGTTTCGCATGCTTCATTCATTTGGTCCCAAATGAGGCAGTTGACATCATTCTAAATGCCCTGGTTCCTTGTTATGCATGAACCCGTTGAATATTTATAGGCTCTTTAGCACCCGTCAATATCTATATGTTTCTTTTTCTTGATGTTAAACTTAGCTAGTAGAGAGTATTAGACTAGGTCTTTAGGGATCTCTAGGCTAGATCTAGCGGGGTTCTTCTCTGGGGTTCGTGTTCTTGAGGCAAAACCGAGAGGGAGAGAGGGGTACCGACCTTCGGATGTAGAGGAGGAGGAGGCGGCCATCTCGGGGACGCTCGGTGAAGTCTGCGCACGGGCAGCGACGGTCGGGGAAGAGGTGCGGGGCTCCTCGGCGGCGTGTCCCGGGCGGCGGCGTCTCCCTGGCGGCGGTGAACGGCGCCGGTGGTGCTTCCCGTCGGCTCAGCGCACCCCTCTTACAGATCGGGTCTAGGGTTTGTAGGTGGGGTGACGGCGGCGCGGTCAACCTCGTGATGCGTGCCGCCCGGCCCCCACCTCTGTATTTATAGCGCTGGCGACAGGGGCCCACCAGCCAAACGGGCTGGGCGCCCCCGATCAGGGCGCGGTCAAGGGGTGGGCTTTGGCCGTTGGGCCAAAGCCCTGAGATCATCCTAACATTCTCCCCCTTGATCTCAATCTATACTTTATCTTTAATTACTTTTGACTTTACACATTCCATCACAGATTAGTGCATAGAACATGTCTCATCGTCACGGTCAATCGCCGATAGATTCAACAGTTACAATACACCTCCCTGTTCTGAAACAGTTACTTTAATCTTTGGGCCATCTTTTAGTCCAGGAATCATAGGCTTTCCCTTAAACCCATGCCGGCTACATGTTCTCTGAACACGTTGGGTGGTAAGCCTTTGGTAAGCGGATCCGCTAGCATCTTTGCGGTACTTATGTGCTCAAGACTTATAATTTGATCCCGAACTTTATCTTTCACAACATAGTACTTTATGTCAATGTGTTTGGCAGCACCACTTGACTTATTGTTGTGGGCATACGTTACTGCGGGTTCATTATCGCAGTACAACTTAAGTGGTCTATTGATGTCGTCAACCACTTTTAAACCGGGTATGAACTTCTTTAGCCAGTTCACCTGCCCCGTAGCCTCATAACATGCTACAAACTCGGCATACATTGTGGACGATGTAGTGACGGTTTGCTTTGAGCTTTTCCACGATATAGCTCCTCCAGCGAGAGTGAATACATATCCGGATGTAGACTTTCTATCATCTCCCGCAAAATCAGAATCTGTATACCCCACTATATGGAGTGAATCTGATCTTCTGTATGTCATCATGAGGCCTTTTGTTCCTTGCAAATAACGCAAGACTTTCTTTATCAATTTCCAATGTTCTATTCCAGGATTGCTCTGGAATCTGCCAAGTAACCCGGTAACAAATGCTAAGTCAGGGCGTGTGCACACTTGAGCATACTGTAAGCTTCCGACAGCTGAAGCATATGGAACCGCTTTCATTTGATCGATCTCATACTGGTTCCTGGGGCATTGAAAATCCCCATATCTGTCGCCCTTGACTATAGGTGCAGGTGATGGACTACATTTATGCATACCAAATTTCTTTAAGACTTTCTCTATGTATGCCTTTTGTGACAGTCCTAATACCCCTTTGTTTCTATCTCGGTGAATTTCGATCCCTAGAACGAATGAAGCTTCACCAAGGTCTTTCATATCGAAGTTTGAGGACAGAAACTTCTTTGTCTCCAGTAGCAGACTGACATCACTACTAGCCAGTAGGATATCATCCACATACAGGATTAGGAAAATAAACTTCCCATCTTTAAACTTTGCATAAACACAGTTGTCCTCTACATTCTCTTTAAACCCAAATTTTTCTTATTGTACTGTCAAACTTCAAGTACCATTGTCTTGAAGCTTGCTTTAACCCATAAATTGATTTCTTTAGGCGGCATCCCATTCTTTCATTTCCTTCCACGACAAAACCTTTCGGTTGTGCCATGTAAACATTTTCCTCCAAATCCCCATTAAGAAATGCCGTCTTTACATCCATCTGATGTAACTCTAAATCATAATGTGCTACTAATGCCATTATGATTCTGAAGGAATCTTTACATGAGACTGGAGAAAATGTCTCATTGTAATCAATCCCTTCTCTTTGCGTAAATCCTTTTGCCACAAGTCGCGCTTTGTATCTTTCTATATTCCCTTGGGAGTCAAGCTTTGTCTTGTAGACCCATTTACAGCCTACTGTTTTGGCTCCTTTAGGAATAATTTCCAAGTCCCAGACTTTATTAGTCTTCATGGACCTCATTTCCTCTTCCATGGCATCAAGCCATTTTGAGGAATTTTCGCTTCTCATGGCTTCTTCAAATGAGGTGGGATCATCCTCCATTTGAAATTCCTCTGTATGATAAATCTGATAATCATCAGAAATAGCTGATCTTCTTACTCTTTGAGACCTCCTCGGGGCCTCCTCATTCGGTACATCTACTGTTTGAGGCTGCTGTTGCTCCCCCTCATCTGTGGCAATAGGTTCTATATGATCCTGAAGAGCAGGTTCTTCATTCTCATTTATTGTTGCCACGGGAGGAACAATAACAGGTGCTGGCACCACAGTGTCTTGTACCGTCGGTGCAGCGACAGCAGGTAGAGTGAAGAATGGCTCTTGAATCATCGGAGTGGGCGCATACACCCGCTTCTCTTCAAGGTCAATCTCTCGAGCTACCATGCTCCCCCTCATCATTTCATCTTCTAAGAAGACAGCATGTCTCGTTTCTACAAACTTTGTATATCTGTCTGGACAGTAGAAACGATAACCTTTTGACTTTTCAGGGTAGCCAATGAAATAGCAACTTACTGTTTTGGGATCAAGTTTCCCAAGGTTTGGGTTAAATACTTTAGCCTCAGCAGGACTCCCCCACACACGTAAGTGGTTTAGTGAGGGAACTCTTCCTGTCCACAACTCGTACGGTGTTTTGGGCACCGACTTACTAGGCACTCTGTTGAGAATATGAATGGCGGTTTTCAACGCCTCCATCCATAAACTCAATGGGAGTGTGGAGTAGCTCATCATACTTCGCACCATATCCATCAGGGTACGGTTGCGTCTTTCAGCTACTCCATTTTGCTGAGGTTCGCCCGGCATAGAATACTGGGCTACTATTCCATTTTCCTGTAAAAACCTCGCAAAAGGTCCAGGAACTTGTCCATAAGGGGTATGTCGACCGTAGTACTCCCCCCCACGATCAGATCGGACTATCTTAATCTTTAAATCGTGTTGGTTTTCAATTTCAGCCTTAAATATCTTGAATTTATCCAAGGCTTCATTTCTTTCTTTGATTGGATAAATATATCCATAACGGGAGTAATCATCTGTGAATGTTATGAACGAGTCATATCCATCCACACTTTTCACAGGAAAAGGACCACAAATATCTGTGTGAATAATTTGTAGAACTCCTGTGCTTCTTTTAGCGTCCTTTTTAATTTTCTTTACATATTTTCCTTTAATGCATTCTCTGCATTGTTCTAAGTCCGAGAACTCTAATGGAGGAAGAATATCATTCTTTACTAGTCTTTCTATTCTCCCCCTCGAAATATGGCCTAAACGACAGTGCCATAATTTCGACGACTCATCTAGAGTTCTCTTTCGTTTTCTGTTTACATTCGTAGACGAGGATTCAATCTCTTTCTCGCACGCAACGTTCTCATTATCGCATACGACATTCACATCATCACATAATGATAACAAATAAAGCTCATTCTGTAATATGGCAATACCAACACATTCTTTATTAAACATTATTTCGCACTTGCCATTTCCAAAATTGCAATCATAACCATCTTTGTCCAAATTTGACACACTAATCAAATTCCTCTGTAAAGAGGGTACAAAAAGGACATCTCTAAGTAGAAGAGTGGAGCCATTAGCTAATTCTAATGAAAGATCGCCAACGGCTTCAACTTCAGCTTCGACTCCATTTGCGACTTTAACGCATCTTTCTTTTCTTTGCGTAGTCCTCGTCGAACGGAATCCCTGTAAAGAATTAGCAACATGAACAGTTGCTCCTGAGTCAATCCACCAAGTGGATTTCGAATATTGTACATACAGGCATTCATTTATAAAGGTAATAATGTTCTCACCTTTCTTAGCCATTATCATCTTTAAGTAGTCAGGACAATCTTTCTTGTAGTGTCCCGTCTTCTTGCAGTGAAGGCACTGGTCTTTGTCTACAGCAAATTTATTCTGTTGAGGTTGATGTACAGAGGTTTTACCCTTGTTCTTTGAGAAGGGGTTACTGTTGTAATTCTTTTTCTTGTTTTCCCTCACAAAGTTGATAGCACCACCATGTGAGGATTTGATTCTTTCCTCCTCTTGCACGCACATGGCTATGCACTTTTCCATGTCCCATTTTTCGGGCTGCATATTATAGTTGACAACAAAAGTGTCAAACTCTTTTGGCAAAGAAGCAAAAACCAAATGAATAAGGAACTCATCCTTGAGACCCAAATCCATCGGTTTCAGTTTAGATGCCAAGTTGCTCATTCTAAGAATGTGCTCTCTTATGCCATTGCCACCGCCAGAATACCTCTCTGTTACCAGCTGCTTAATCAGCTGTGTAGCATAAGTCTTTGAAGAGCCAGTGAACTGACTCTTTATTTTATCGAGGTATTCAGTGACAGTGTCACACTCTGCAATTGAGCCCAAAATAGCAGGCTCAATTGTGTTCTTTATCACAGCCATACATTTCTTGTTGGCTGTGGTCCATTTCTTATGATCAAGGTCATAAGACATCTGTAAGGGAGCATGATCCCTCTGTCTTTTCTGCCATGCAGTGTCATCCTCATTCTGTTCCCTCACTGGAGCCAAAGGCTCAGTGGGACGTGCTGTAGTGAGGACCCAGTCCACCTCAGCCAAGATAAAAGCTAAATCTAACTTTTTCTTCCACTCTCCATAATTATCACCTTTGAGAGTGGGGATTTCTCTAATACAACTCATTAAGTTGTATCCTCCTGAAAAAATATTTCAAATACAGTGAGAACGTAACATCAAAATTATATGCCTTATTTCCAACGTTGGTCGAAAATACGACATACAATTTAAAAAACAATTCTATCATACATTAAATCTACATCACCGTTGGGCAGAAATAGAAATAATGCATGAAAACAACATTAAAATTTATAATACTGATATTAACAACGTTGGTCAGAAAATAACAGTATCATAAATCTCTGGGAATTTTAATCTATTTTTCCAAAATTAAATTCTCCCGTTGGTTCGAATTTAATAATGAAAAACAATTTGCATTAACTTTTGCAGCGGAAACTGTAAAAAATTCAATATTCAGAAGCATCATAACTATACTCTTTTAATCTCTGAAAATTTAACACGTTGGTGCAAAAATTACAGAGAAATTGGTTCAAATTTCATTGAAAATCATCAAAAAATGCTTCTGAAAAACAATAAACATCAAAAAACGGGATTTACTGTTCAAACCGGCCATTTGGCCCGGCCTGCGCAACCGCGGCCCACGGCGGCCTGCCCGCACGCGGCCTCGGCGGCCCGCTCGGCCTGCCCGCCCGCGGCCTCGGCGGCCTCTCTCGCGCGCCTCACGCGCGCTCGCGCCCGCGGCCTCACGCACGCGGCGGCCCGCCCAGCGCGCGCCTCGCGCTCGCGGCCCCGCGCCCCGGTCTCAGCCGTTGGATGCGCATCCAACGGCTGCAAACCCACGCAGCCTCGCCCTTTGGCGCCTCCGCGCGATCCATCAGCCGTCGGATGCGAATCCGACGGCTCTCGTTCTTGGCGGCCGAGCGCTCTCGCACGCAACCTGGGCCTGGGCCGCGAATTCTCTCGCCCGCCTGGGCCGAAAGCCAGCCCGCGCGCGGTCAGCCGTCCGATCGCATCCGACGGCTGCGCGGCGTTCTCGCCCGATCAAAACCACGCGCGGCGGACGCCCCCGAAAACCCTAGATTCATTCCTCCTCTCCCCTCTGTCTCTCCGTCCGCACCCGACCGAGCGAGCGAAGCGGCGGCGGCGGCGATGGCGACGTCCACGCCGCCGGGGAAGGAGAAGACGGCGCCGCCGCGGGCCCTCTCGCCGGCGTGCGCGCTCCCCTGAGAGGGAGCGCGCCGCCGTCGAGCGGCTCCGTGTCGGCGCCCGTTCAAGCGCGCGTCGGCGATGGCCCGTACGTGGAGCGCCGGCGAGCCCGAGGCTCGGCCGATCTCCCGCACGCCAACGACGACGACGACGACGGCGACCCGGCGACCACGCCAGGTAAGACTCTTTTCAGATCTAGGGTTAGGGTTTGACCCGATCCCGTCTCTGATCTTTTCTAGGGTTTGGGGGGGGGTCTCTCTTTTCTTTTTCCTCCGTCTAGATCTAAACGCTAGTGGCTCTGATACCAATATTAGACTAGGTCTTTAGGGATCTCTAGGCTAGATCTAGCGGGGTTCTTCTCTGGGGTTCGTGTTCTTGAGGCAAAACCGAGAGGGAGAGAGGGGTACCGACCTTCGGATGTAGAGGAGGAGGAGGCGGCCATCTCGGGGACGCTCGGTGAAGTCTGCGCACGGGCAGCGACGGTCGGGGAAGAGGTGCGGGGCTCCTCGGCGGCGTGTCCCGGGCGGCGGCGTCTCCCTGGCGGCGGTGAACGGCGCCGGTGGTGCTTCCCGTCGGCTCAGCGCACCCCTCTTACAGATCGGGTCTAGGGTTTGTAGGTGGGGTGACGGCGGCGCGGTCAACCTCGTGATGCGTGCCGCCCGGCCCCCACCTCTGTATTTATAGCGCTGGCGACAGGGGCCCACCAGCCAAACGGGCTGGGCGCCCCCGATCAGGGCGCGGTCAAGGGGTGGGCTTTGGCCGTTGGGCCAAAGCCCTGAGATCATCCTAACAGAGAGGCCTTGCTGTTTAGCTATGTGATTTTGACATTAATGCAACTGAAGAACAGCATCCAAGTGAGACATTGGAGGCAGCCAAGCATAAATGAGTGGTTTTCTGATCCTTAAGAGAGTATCAATACAAATATCTCATAAACACAGATTTTTTTCTCGAAAACACAGGAGATTTGCGTTTCATTCAATAAGAAGAGAGGCAAACAAAAAGACACTATTCACAATCCAGTTTACGGCCTTGCCAGCCAGGAAGCATAAATAAATAGCCTACGGGATTACAGGAGGGGGGAGACGAGCAGGAACAACAAAGAATACAGGAGCGACAAATTGAGCAGGACCAACTAGGAACAAAAAATGAAAGGAAACACGGCCAAGCAGCCCGCTAAAACCGATTGCCAATAGCGTCAGGGCGAAGATCGCCTAGTCTGGATTTGCGCAGGATGACCAAGTGCAAAATTCCTGCTTCATGAGCTGCGCGAACTCCTCAAAATCCAGTGTTCCCTAATTGTGCTAGATTCTGTTCCTCTCTTTCCGGGTCATCCACACCAAGAGAATAACTAAAGAATCTACACCTTTGCGCTTGGTGCTGCATGTGAGGAATCTCAACGCTATCTATTGATCTTGCAGAGTGCGTTCGGAGAAGGAATATGCATTGCAGAGCGGCAGCCAAGAGAGGATACAAAACCAAAGCTGTTTCACCACCGAACAGCTGACAAGAAGATGGTCGATTGTCTCTTCATGTTGGTCACAGAGGAGGCAAAGCGAAGGCGCAGGAATTGAGCGTTAACCATGAGAAGGTCCAGACTCAGACTTTAAGGGCTAACTAGGTGGATAGCTTTGCTTTCAAAGGCAACGAGCTTGACCATAGCTGACGTGCACAAGGGAAGAGGATCGAACCCTGACAAAGCATGACGTAGGTCCATATAGGAGACAATTTGCGTCCGTGGTCCAACGCTAGTGAGCAACATCTCTTAGCCCCTGCAGCAGTTGCACCTGACTTAACATTGAGCACAAATTGAGGAATTCAGAAAATGGCAGGAATGGTAAAGGGGCCTTGCAGGTCTGAAATCCACTTGCAGTTTTGCAGCGCTTCCCTAACCAAGGTGCATCTCTTGCATAAGGTCTTCACCTTTAACCCAGATGGCTGGTGCTAACTCACGCAGACCTTTGCCGTGCAGTTATCTGTCGATCCAAAAGAGGGTGGAAGAGCCATCTCCGATCTGGGTCGTCGAAGAAGCATAGAACAAGTCTTCGATTGTAGCATCTTCCAACTGACGAATAGCATTCCACAGCCGTGATGGCTCAGTACGCACCAACCACTCCATCGAGTTCGAAAAGCAATGCTTGCACGCCTGAGATCTGTAATGGCCAGTCCACCAAACATATAAGGTTTGCAAGTCTGTTGCCAACATACAGGGCACTTCCCAACGCTGGTCAGACTGTCCCTCGTCCAGAGGAATGCTCGGTGTTTCTTCTCAATTTCTTTGATTGCCCAATTCGGAAAAACCAAGGCAACGAAGGGGTAAATCACCATGGATGTTAGGACTGATTTGCGACAACAAGCCTCCTGACCCTAGAGAGAAGACGGGCATTCCGCGTGGGCAACCTGGCAGAGATACTATCGATGTACGACTGGAACTCCACTCTTGTCAGCTTGGAGGGTGCTAGAGGCATGTCAAGGTAGCTAATGGGGAAGGAGGCAGTGCTACATGCAACAACATCTTTGGCAATACGAAGCTCATCTTGGGTGCAGTAGATAAGGATTAGGGAGGACTTCTGCAGGTTTGGACAGAGTCCTGAGGTGGCTCCGAAGAGTGACACAATTTCTCTAGTGGCAGTCAAGTCCTGGGTTTTCGAATGAATGAGCCGCATCACGTCATCTGCATAAAAGGAGCAAATTCTATCGAGTGTTAGGGACAACGTGAGGATTTGAGCTTGCGAAGTAGGTGAGATTAACTTGCTGAGTACCTCCATGGCAATGACAAATAGCAGCGGCGACAAGGGGTCCCCTTGTTGGAGGCCTCTACAGTGCTGAAGATTTTTGCCTGGGACACCGTTGAGCAGCACCCTAGATGTGACCGTGGAGAAAAGGTGCAAGAGCCAATCTCCCTACTGGGTGCCGATCGAACCCCCTGCCACGCCAGACCTTGAAAAGGAAAGGAAAGGCCAGGACATGCTATCGAACGCTTTGGCGATGTCAAGCTTGAGTAGAAGCATCTTCTCTCTTTTCCTTCTTAAAGTTCTGATGTCGTCGTGGACAAACTTGAAATTGTCCTAAATGAGGCACCCCTTGATGAAAGCGTTCTAATTGAAGTTGACCAACTGCTCCATGCAAGGCTGTAGCCTCAAAGGTAGCAACTTGGAGATGAGCTTAGAGAGATTGTGAATTAGGTTGATCGGCCGAAATTCGGCTGGATGTTAGGCCCCTTGTTTTTTCAATAACAGGAGGATTAGCATAGAGTTCAGCTAGCTAAAACCCCGGCAATCCATGGAGAAGAAGGCCTCTACGTCGGCCATAATGTCATCTTTGATTATGGGCCAAGCTTTCAAGTAGAATAAAGTGGTAAACCCATCTGGCCCCAGGGCCTTTTCAGCTAGGAGAACTTTTATTGCCTGGAACACTTCTTCGACGGAGAAAGGCTGCTCGAGATGCTGGAGGTGGCCTGGAAACCTATCTGTTCCAAATGGATTGACTGAGACACTAGAGCTTCCGATTGAAGCAAAGTTCCGAAGTCTTCCAAATGTTGGAAATAATCTTGTCATTAGTATTTTTTTTTATTCTGATCTGGCATGATTTTGGTTGCACGTATTTACATGTCGTAGGAGTGCATGCATTAGTGGTGAAGTTAGTTAAGGAATAAGTCTAGCTTGCATGTAGAAGGCATTGTGCGCATGCAGGAAATGGTCCAGGTTTGCATGCATGCATGGTCAGTTGATTAGGGCATCTGTAGTGTATGAAAATAAAGGGTCTTAAGTCACCTTAAGATCAACCTTATACATTATAGGGGTGACCTTAAGCAGGCTATAAGCAAAAAGGCTTAAGGCTGGTCCTCAAGCTAAAGATCTGGCCACAAGCATTAAAATACAATTTTTCTTTATCTGCCGAGTGGGACCGTCTTAAGGTCTATGGAGTCGGCCTTAAGGTTTAGATGAGATCCACCTTAAGATCTCTTGGGTTATATACATTATGGATGCCCTTAGGGAGTCCTGCATGCATGTATGAGTAGGAGCTGAGCTAGTCACACTTGTGATCCAGTTATTGCGGCTAGTGGCGCACGTAGCGTAACGGGCTCATTAGCTTGTGTGTCTTTAAATACCAACTCTGTAATCAGCTTGCCTGAGTTGAATAGGAACAAAAAGTAATGACGCAAGCTGTGTTAGGTGTCTCCAAGTAGTGTTCCTGAATTCATCTTCTTAGAGCTAAGTAGTATAAGAGAAAAGTGTGTGTTCTCTCAGTGTACTCCTGTTTAGCTCTTGTACGTGTGTGCATGTCTTTTGTTTATCCTCTGTTTTGTCTCTGCTGTGTATCCAGAATGTGTGTTAGTAGATTGGGCATTCTAGATCTAACACCAAATGGATTGACTGAGACACTAGAGCTTCCAATTGAAGCAAAGTTCTGAAGTGCTGGTGCAAAAGGCTTGCCATTTGCTCATGCGAATGAACTAATTCCCCATTGTCGCACACAAGGAAGTTAATTATGCTTTTTTGACATTGGAACCTGGCATGGGCGTGGAAGAAGGCTGAGTTGGCGTCCCCCTCTTGAAGCCACAAAAGCCTTGAACGTTGTCGAATCATCGATCTTTGTAGGGAGTACAATGACAGGAATCTGAACTTGAGCAGCTTCCAAAATTGCACTTCATCCGCTGTCAAGGCTCGCCTCTCCTACACTCAGTCAAGCTGGCTGATGACTTCTTTGGCCATGAGAACCTAGAGCATGATGTTCTCGAAGTAGTGGTGACTCCATTTTTTATGTCCTCTAGCTGTGGCGCACAAGAGTGAATCGAGGCGGTGGAAAGGCGAGGTACGAGGGACCTGGCTATCCTAGTTTTCCTTGATGACGTATAGGAAATCTTCCTAAGAGACCCGGTGCTTCTCGAAATGGAACCGACCATGGAGCTTTAGGCATGCGTTGGTGACAAGCAGCAGCGGGGCATGGTCAGAGCATGCTGTGGCCAGCGCTGTGAGGGAACAGAACGGGAAAAGGCCTTCCCAATCCGCTAAGGTAAGAACTCTATCTAGTCTTGCCAAGGTTGGGAACGCATGTTTGTTGCTCCAGGTGAAGGCTTTCCCTTGGAGATGGACATCATTAAGCTAGGGCTCATTGACAAGGCGACAGAAGTGGCCTATGTTAACACGACTAACATTACTATTGTTTTTGTCAGAATGGCACAATATCATGTTGAAATCACCGGCGACACACTAGGGGCTGACTCTAGAGGATCTGATCTGCCTCAGCTCGTCTAGGAACTCCTACTTTGTGAAGTCTGACTGTGGAGCCGTAAACAGAAGTGATCCACCACAGTGTGATTTCTTCCGCTACACGGATGCGTAGGCTGACTGAGAACAGCCCGCATACGAATCAAGAACCTCGACATTGTCAGAGTTCTCCAGTCGTGGTCGAACTCCTTACGACCACCTTTAACGTGGTCGTAGGCTTCTACGTGGTCGTAGCCGTAGTCGTAGACATGGTCGCGGACGTAGTCGTAGACGTGGTCGCAGACGTAGTCGTAGACGTGGTCGTAGGAACTTACGACCACAACCTTACGAGTACGGTGAACATGGTCGTAAGTCGGCTTCGTCTGACTACTTGGCTCCGCGAGTACAAGGGAAAAGAAACTACAGCACGAAGGGCTTTTGTACAGCAATGGAGTTGCAGAACATGCAGACTTCATCTTCTTCTATCGCGTATGTGCTGTGATTGTGCTTCACACACAGTCTCCACTTTCAGGCGGGAGGCAAACGCAGAAGAAGCGCGTGAGCGGCGCGTCGCCCAGGAGGAAAGGCTCGTTCGGCGCGACGGTGACCAAGGGCTTCAAGACCCTTGTCGGCGCGGGCGGCACCGCGCAGGAGGCGTTGTGAATCTACCGTGCCGTGCGCAGCTGAAGCCGAAATCAAGCTTTGGTTTCTACACGTGGTATCAGAGCTATCATGTCCGTCCGATCGGTTCCTGTTGGCGGTGGTGCTCGTTCGCCATCACCCCCTCCCCGACGACGGGTATCGCACTCGCCTCCGCCGCGCCGAGGGCGCCACCGCGGCGGTGAAGTCATCATCGAGCGTATCGTCAAGGAGTCAGCGGCGTCCGTCCAGTACCCGATGCTGACGAAGACAAACTACCCGAAGTGGGTGGTGATGATGCGCATCAACTTGCAGGCACAAGGCCTGTGGGGCGTAATTGAACCCGGCGACATCGAGTACAGCAAGGATCGGCTGGCACTAGCAGCGATCGCTCGCTCGGTCCCGACGGAGATGCTGAGTTTGATCGGCAGCAAGGAGACCACGCGGGAGGCATGGGAGGCGGTCAAGGTCATGCGGATGGGCGTCGAGCGAGTGCGCGTGGCGAACGCTCAGAAGCTTCGGCGCGATTTCAACAACATCGCTTTCAAGGAAGGCGAGAACGTTGATGATTTCTCGATGCGAATTGCGGGCCGCGCCAACAATCTATGTCTTCTCGGCGACGAGATCGACGAATCCGAGGTTGTTCGCAAGTTTCTCCAGGTGGTCCCTGATCGGTTCATGCAGGTCGTGATCTCAATCGAGACGCTGCTGAACATCGAAGAGTTGTCCATCGAGGAGGTCACGGGCCGTCTCCGGTCCGTGGAGCAACGGCTCGACGCGCAAGCAGTGGCTGTAGAGTTTGGTTCTCGGCTGCTTCTCTCGTCGAAGGAGGAGGATCTCATCCGTTGCCTACGCAAGCGCGACGAGGAGGGCGCGCGCGTTGGCAGCGCTGGCGCCAGCGGAAGTGGTACGAGCGGCGGCTCGGTCCTGCCACAGCGCGGCACGCAGCCACCCAAGTGCAATACCGATGATGCACGCAAGGACGATGGCAGCAAGGTCATCGACAAGTAAGCGTGCAAATACTGCAGGAAAACTGGGCATTGGGCCCGGGAGTGCCGGAAGAAGAAGAGAGACGAGGCGGCGGCCGCAGCGCTGCTAGCCAAGGTGGACGATGATCTCGAGCCGTCCGTCTTGATGACCCAGGTGGTCTCTCTTTCA
Source organism: Dendrocalamus latiflorus (assembly GCA_017311315.1). NCBI lineage: Eukaryota > Viridiplantae > Streptophyta > Magnoliopsida > Poales > Poaceae > Dendrocalamus > Dendrocalamus latiflorus. Next base: position 4,276,855 of record CM029636.1, on the reverse strand, counting down.
CCGGAGCCCGCACGCCTTCCAGAGCGTGCTACACCTGTGCACATTGGCGAACGGTTCTTCCTCAACGAAGAATGCGCATGGTGCAATTGGGTGACACCGACAACCACACCAACGGCCAGGACGACGGCGTGTGGTATCTCAACACGGGCGTGTCGAACCATATGACGGGAAACGACGCGGCTTTCTCCAAGCTGAACCGCGACATCGCGGGCACGGTAAAGTTCGGCGATGGATCAATGGTGGACATCCTCGGGCGCGGCACGATCATGTTTGTTGCAGGGGGTGAACACCATTTTCTGCTGTCGGACGTGTTCTTCATCCCACGTATGCGCAGCAACATCATTAGCTTGGGACAACTCGACGAGGTCGGGTGCCAAGTGTTGATCGAGGACGGCGTACTGCAGGTGCGCGATCCGAGGAGGAAGCTTCTCGCCAAGGTACGGCGATCGGCGAATCGACTGTACGAGATCTCCCTCACGCTCGCTCGACCGAGTTCGCTCCTGGCGCATGCAAACGACGATGCGTGGCGCTGGCATGAGCAGTTCAGCTCCGAGCGGTCCGGACCGACGCAAGGGCCGAGCGATTGCAGGCTGGTTCAAGTGCAGCGGCAGCGCGGCGTCTCGGGCGTAGCTACCCCGGGCGGTGGCCGAGTGGAGATCGAGGGAAGGTGGCCGCATGCGGGCGGCAAGCGGAGAGTCCGAGGCGGCACGCGTGTGCGGACACGGGTGCGACTGCGGGCCGGCGTGCGACCAAGGATGAGGCCGGCTATGGGACGGTGAGGCAATGCGCAACGGCATCGGGCCAGGGGTGCACGATGGCCGGACGGCATGCGCATGCGGGCAGAAGCCGAGGCAGTCGGCGCGTGCGGCGGCACCATGCGGGGCGGCCGGTGAAGCGGCGGCTTCAGGGTGGCGGGCTCAATTTCGAGCGAGTTATGACAGCAGCTGGGTGTAGTAGAAGTGGCACGGGATTAGGGGGAAAATGATAGAATTAATCCCATACGTGCATGGAACTGTTCATTTGTACGTACTGTTCATGTATACGGTAACTATACGCGTTGTTTGCCGAAACGCTGCAGAGTTTCTGCGAAGAGTTAGGCAACGCGATGCTTCACTGCTGCGGCTGGAGAACTGACTAGGCGTAACTGACGTCTAGTGTGATGTATAAGGCCCCGTTTGGCACAGCTCCACTACTGGCTCCTGGAGCTGTTTGGAGCTGTTTTGTGCCAAACGGGGTACAACAAAATAGCTCCACCCAAGGAGTCCCTTAAAACCTTGCTGAGACAAAAGTAGCTCCTTGGGTGGAGCTGAAAAAAGTAGCTTCATCCAGCTCCACTTGTGAAGTAAAAAAACAGCTCTACTTGTGAAGTGGAGCCGTGCCAAACGAGGTTTAAATAGTTGTAGAAATCATAAAAGGTCATGGAGTTGCAGAACATGCAGACTTCATCTTCTTCTATCGCGTATGTGCTGTGATTGTGCTTCACACACAGTCTCCACTTTCAGGCGGGAGGCAAACGCAGAAGAAGCGCGTGAGCGGCGCGTCGCCCAGGAGGAAAGGCTCGTTCGGCGCGACGGTGACCAAGGGCTTCAAGACCCTTGTCGGCGCGGGCGGCACCGCGCAGGAGGCGTTGTGAATCTACCGTGCCGTGCGCAGCTGAAGCCGAAATCAAGCTTTGGTTTCTACAAGCATTAACTAGGCGAGGAGTCGACCCAGAAAGACCGATAAGGTCTGGCAGCTTTGAATTTGGGATGGATGACCAATCCTTGAATTCTTGCTTGATGCGATCTGTGAACTCATGAATCTTGAGTGATCCTTGGCCATGATGGAGAAAATTTCTCTCCTTCCAAATCATCTAAACCATCAGAATGACTAAACAATCTATTCCTTTTCGCTTGAGCCCAAGTGCCAGTTTTCGGTTCGAAGTCCAGTGTTCTAGCAGCATTTGGCTGGTAAGAGATATCGGCAGCGACAGCTAGGAGAAAATGAGGTACCACTGTGATGCCACTAGAACGCAAAACAGAAGTAAAGCGAGAAATGAAACAGTCCAAGTAAGAATAAAAGTAATAAAGAAGAGTTTTGCTATCAAACCCATTGTCTTTAGAAATGCCAAATGAATTAAGCGCTCACTGAGATTCCCAGACTGGCGTTGAGCTGCGGCCGGTGAGCCCGAAGGGAAGGGGCAGAGGAGAAGTAGGGAGACGATCGGGGAACGGCCAGGTCCGATCTTGGCCAGCTGGATTTGAGGGAGGCGGCGCTAGATCTGAGACAGGAGAGGGAGAGCCGGTTGGGGAAGTGGAGGATGCCCTGCAGCCGAATGAAGAGAGAGAAAGGGAGAGAAGAAGATGAGGGAATGGGGTAAGGTTGGTTTGGCTGATACAGATGATGGAAAGAGAGAAGAAAAGAAAGAAAAAGGAAGGAAAAAAAGAGAGAAGTGAAAAGAAAAGAGGAGAAAAATTAAGTAAAATAAAATGGAGGGTTTGGTACTTGCGCGACAGGTCCTTAACCCTGAGCATTTTTATGCCATAGTCGGGTTATGCGCGTAGAGTCATTGCTGCTCGCTTAAGCACTGGTTTCGATATGATGTGTTGAGTCGGGTTGACGCTTGTACAGGTGGAAGTCCTGGGTCGGAGCCGCCCACGCATTGTCCCCGAGGCTAACTAGGCAAGTGCATGGTAAAACAGTGAATTGTGGTGAATGATTGGTATTTTATGTCTTCCACGCCATGTTCTACAGTACTTTTAATTACATGTTAATCATACTTTGATGAGTGCTGCTTATGATTAAATACCAACACTGAAAGCATGTTGCGGCATGCATTGCACTCATACACAGACAACTGGACCTACTTCGGTAATTACTCCACGGGAGTGGAGTTTGGATCCCCGTATAAAAGAGGACGGGGATTGAATGGTTCATCGACGGGTGAACACTCTGCTATACTGGTATTAGATACAATTACAGACGCATCACATCGCATTGCATGAAAACAAAACAGTAATATAGATACAGATGCATTGCATTACATAAAAGTGATAACAATGAAACAGTTACAGAGATAGTGATGTACAGTTCTTAGAAATAGGAATTATTAAATTGGGGTGTTAACGCCATTGTTTTATCGTGTGCTCGCTGAGTCTCTAGACTCACCCCTGCTTTGTTTATTTTTTAGATGATCATTGAGGACGTTATGTACGGGCGGGAGTAGCACATGAATAACTTCACGTACTAGCAGCACTTCACATATCAGCTTTTGGTAGCATGTTTAAACTCCACTAGTATGCTAGAATAGTTGCTTAAAATGATGTGTTGTAACTGGTCGCTACATTATTAATAAAGTAATGTTATGCAATGCTGGTAGACCCAGAGAATAGGCAGGGTGTTACAACCACAATTGTTTGGCCATTGAACTGGTGATGAGGAGATGGTAAACTGTTTCGGGGTCTTGATCACAAAGCAGCCAAGATGCTGGTGCAGGTATGTTGTGCTTTGTAATCCTAGCGAAAGTCCACACTCGGCGTTTTAGTGCTACCCAAGTGAAGAACTTGGCTTTCAAGGGACAACGCTCTTCCACAATTCGGTGGCACAGGGGAATAAAGTAGAACCTCGGACACAACGCCGAGTATGCTAATCTGGGGGGGAATAGATGCCATTGGTTGACCACCGTCAAATGATGTTGTCCCTGACCAAGTCTTACAAGTAGACTGGACGTAAGGTTGTCGACAACAAGAGGTATTTACAGATATCTTGTACTGTGAAGTAGGGGTGAAAACAGATCGGATAGTTTCCAATTGATTCGGATGAAAACGAATACGGATTGTGTCGGATATGATTTTCTTCGGATAATTTTCGGATCAAAAATAAATACCGATTTTTTTGTCAGAAACGAATACGAATATAGTAGGCCTGATATCCGGCGAATACGGATTATCTGAATAATACAGATTCGAATATCCGAGATTTCAGCCCAATATTGCCCAGCCCAAGCCAACCTCTCTCATCTCCCCTGCAACCAGCCCTCTAGCAAATATTTATGTTTATTAAAAATAAATTTAGTATTATCGGTAGATTAAAATTTGTACCGATTAAATTGATGTACTACTGTTTAAATCATTCTGATGCAAATTTAAATTCTTAATTAATTTATTAGTCACATGTAAATGGTAGAAATCCATTAAGAATTATTTAGGACTTTAGAAAAAATTAACTGCCATTTAAAGATTTAAAATCTGTACAATGGTATGACTATTGTAGATAAAAAATACTTATGCTTGTTTAGATTTCATTAATGTTTTGATAAGATAAACTATTTATGTGTTTTCATTGATTTTGGATGTATAGTTTAAGAAGTTTTTATGTTCTGATAAATATTTGTGACCGTATTTGTTTTTCGTACTTGCTCTTTATTTGTATTTAATATTATTCGTATTTGTATTTGTATCTGAGATATCCATATTCGTATCCACATCTGAGAAAAAAATATGAAAATAAATATGGTAAAAATATTATCCATCCGTATTCGATCCGTTTGCATTCCTATTGTGAAGGGGTCTTGAAGGTCTGTAACCCAGCTTTGGTTCTGCAGAGCCTCTCTGACTGTAATCCTCTTTTTTGGGTATTTCTTTACCTTGGCCCAAAGTGATGGCCCTAGTTCACCAATTCCTTGACCCTACAACCATCTGTCGGTCCAGAAGAACGTTGAGTTGCCATCTCCAACATGGACATAAGTGGATGCATGAAAAAACATTCTCCGTTGCAGCGTCTTCAGCCATCTGGATTCCTTGACAGCTTCGACTTGGGTCAGTCCTCACAAGCCACTTCCTATGTGTGCAGAAGGCAGTGCCGGCGAGCTTCATGTCTGTGATGCCTAATCCTCCGTGCGAGTAAGGACGACAGATTTGCTGTCAATTCACCAAACATTTCCCGGGTGTGGACATGCTGTCCCCTGCCCAGAGGAAGCTTCTGCGCTTTTTTTTATCAATGGGCTTAATCGCCCAGGTTGGGAATGCTAGGGCGGCAGAGGATAGATGACCATGGAGGTGAGGACTGCTTTGACGACAATTAGTCTCCCCGTTTGCAACAGAAGCTTGGCCTTCCAGGTTGGCAGGAACGCCTGAATTTTGTCGACATAAGGTTGCAGGTCCGCTTTCCATAATCTTCCGGACGACAGAGGTAATCCCAGATAATTGATGGGAGAAAAGTCCATCTTGCAGCCGAAGCACTCTTGTGCCAGTAGAATTTCTTGTTGTGTGCACCAAATTGGGATGAGGGATGACTTGAGCATGTTTGGTTTGAGGCCGGTGGTGGATCCAAACAGCGATATAATTTCTCTTGTAGCAATGAGCTGCTGGGGCTGCGGGTAGATGAAAAGCATAACGTCGTTCGTCTGCATAGAGTGAGCAGGGTCTCACCAAGGTGTGCGTCGGGGTAAGGATCTGATCTTGAGTAGCTTTGGAAAGCAATTGGCTTAGCACATCCATGGCTAAAACAAAGAGTAATGGCGACAACGGATCTCCCTGCCTGAGAGATTGTCGTGGAAACTGGCGGCAAGATGAATTCGCTGCCCGTCTGTGGCCCCGCAGAAAGCTGGGAAGCACTGACACGCTGACGTTGGCGACTGTGCACGACTGGGGGAGAGTCCCGACGACCGTCACGCCGAGCTGCGGAGAGAAGGGAGCTCAAGACGATCAAATCTTTTGAGGAGGTGAGTAGCTCTGCCGCTGGATTTGGGCAAGGGAGTGCAGCTCCGCGAGGGGATCTCCCTCTAATCTACTGGTGGTCATCGTATTGGTGATCTGGGCCATTTGAAAAGAATCATACACACGGGTGCGTATGGGTAGAAGCAGTTCATGCGCCTCAAGATGATTTGCAAGTTTAGGCAGCTGTCTTGTAGAATGGGTTTAAATAAGACTCCGTTGGCTTGTCTTGTAGGAGAATGTTTACCGATTCTATTTACTTCTCAATTTTTTGCGTTTTGCCTTTAAAAAAAAGGATTAACATCGCTGCCAACTCGAATGTACAGGATATTGTCTTAGTGTATCTAGTTCGACAACTGATAATTCAATCGTTGATATTGAACCCTAATTTCTCTCCAGCTGAGTGGTGTTGGCAACAAGATGCAGGTGAGGCTTGTTCAGGTGAAGCTGCACCACAAAGCTTTCAAACAGATTAGTTGGACACTTCTTCGATTCTTGCTGATTTCTTGACTTTTGCATTCATTGGATCCTCAATGCTCAAGTTCTTATTTATATGGATACATTAGCATATGATTGAAATGCAGATCGTTGCTACTCTTACTCTAAGATAACTCAGATAAAAGACTCAGTTGTTCACAAGCTTTTCAGGGACCGTAAAATTTTGCAAATTATTATGGCCATTCTGAAGGCTGGAGTTCTTATTCATATACATACCAGCACTTGATATAAGGCCAAAGTTCTTTTCCATATTAATATGCCGTAATTTTAACGTTTACATTTTGCACAACATGACAGATATGTGCATAGCAGCATAGGTCAGGTACATGAAAGACTCAAAAGCTTAGTTGTACCTTACAAAAGTGAAGAAACAGACAAGATTGGATTAGATGACATACAGGTAATGATCATGGACGCATGACCCTGTCTCTGACAGGTCACCAGCCGCCCTGTTCTATCTCAATTTTGGATTCATGTTAATCTTGTCAGAATAATCCACACAAACACTGTTAAGTTACAATGGGATTCATCTAAAATTTTGCCACCCTTGAGACTTGTAATGTCATATTGTCATGTCTGAGTGATTTAAATGATCAGGTTTGGTTTCTTGGCACTCCAGATTAGACTGCTCCCTTAGTGTTTTTTTTTTGAACGGAGCTTCCTTAGTGTTTCTTCCTGCAAAAGATTGCATCATTGTTCAAAAAACCTGATTATCTCCACAGTGAGAGAGAAGAAATCTTGCTAAATGACATTAACTTCTGGTGATAATTGGAAGTGTCAATCAGCACAAAAAGGCCTAAAGTTAAAGATAAGTATCCTAGGAAGATATTGCTTTACTCGCTTTAAGAAAAGAATTGCTCTGAGCTTTCTTTCATGTCAATTGTCAAGCACTGATATCGTTCAGGTTTCTTGTTTGCCATCATTCACAGGCACTGACAAAAGCTTGCAAATAATAGGCTTTAGCTGTAGAAATGGAAAAGGGCATTCAAGCATTGCTTGCTCGAAAGTATCACATCAACGCTAACCATATAGCGAACATGTTTCCTCCTGTCCATTGCCCTGATTTCTCGACAAATTGGATGCCAGAGATAGCACAGTGATGAGTGATGTACCACAGTGAGGAGCTTCAATAACGCAGGTAGAGAACATATGAGATTGCTTCTGAAGTGTCTATCCGTTCAGTATTATTGTCATTGACTTCTGAAAGAAAAGAAATGCATCGAAGCACCGCATTGCCTGAGGCTTAAGGCAAGAACATGCCGTTACCATATATGGAAATACAAATAGTATCAACTTATTGTACAACTCGTTGCATTTAGTTGAGTAGAGTTACACAAATTGTACAAATAATTTGACAAATAGCAGAGAAGATCACTGAACCTGGTCATGGTTGCCAGACAGTTCAGCAAATTTGGCATGGACCTACTCACAGATTCCAGGAGTGCTCTATGTGAAATGGAGAATGCATTTTCTATGGCATCATACTGCTTGATAAGATGGGTACCTAAATTCTTTAAAAAAAACTGTAAAATGCATGTCATATGCTACTCTTCCCAAGAAAAGATTATTTACTCTGCAATCATATTATTATTAAACAGATGTGTGCCTCTAATCTCTGAAAGTATGGGCATTGGGCATTGGATTGGTTAAACAATAAAATCCTAAAGATGGCATAACTTTGGGGAGATGCTTGAAGTTTTGTAAGAACAAATTCCATTGTTTACGGCACTGCTAAAATACACATAAGCCTTTTTCAGCTTGTAGTGTTACATCACATCTCTCAACAATCGCAACACCTCGTACACGCAGGATGACTGCAGTAAAAGATTGCATCGCTGGCATTAGATATCTCAATCTTTCACTCTCTCTCCTTGATCGTCATGGGAAAATATACTTCAAATTTGACAGTGTATCTATCTGAAGTTGCTCCTGTAGGATGATGCAGCACTTTTAACTCGTCGGCTCACTGAATTTCATCATGAACAGCATTTTTCAGAGAAATGGTGATGTGTGGCACAGTCAATGCTCGGCTCAAGCTTCATTTGGTTGGACCTCAACCAATAAACAAAGCAGTGAAAGGACACTGAAAGTCGATCTTCCGCCAACTTTAATATGTTATCTTGTTCATAGGATTGGAGGGGAGGCTTAGGTGATCTCATGAGGTTCTTTAATTTACAAACATATCTTAGATTGACAGTATAACCTGCTACGTTGTCGATCCAATGAACAATGATGTATACATTGATCTAGCATGGAGCTGCTTAATGAACTTTGCTTACATTATATTACAAAATGTGTTGCAATGCAACTGATATAGTTAGGTAAATAAATCTATGCATGCTTTGCGTCGAACTGATCTGCAAGCCATCCTTGGCTGCAACTTGTTGTTTGATTTGCTTCATTCACCTTTTCACTTTTCAGGACGCATTGCATCTTAAAGTTGAGTAGCCACCTAGCCGTTCTATAGATAGTAAAGGGGGAAGGAGAGTAAATAAATGTTCGGTGGTCATCTTTCCAAAGTGAGATAAGGGTACAAAGCAGTATTAATTTGTTTAGTAAGCCTGCATGTTATGCTAAATTTATCTTTTAGGAGAGTTGTTCGTTTTTCTTGGTTTCGGTAGGCGATGAGGCTGAACGAAAGGAACACCAGTTGGTGGTTGCTGACAGACTGGCCACTAGCTAGCTTAACTCAATTATAGAAATAAAAAAATAACGATTATTTTCTGACAAAATTTTGATCCCATACTAGGATACCCTCTGTATGTAACATGCTGCCATGCTGGAAGCTATAAAAGATTTCGATGATCAACTGCCAAGTACTTAAGTATTTCATTCTCTGTGTGAAAATTTGATGGTTCACTTGAAAATCTTTCCTAGCAGGAGAAGTGCATAGTTCACACTAAATTTACTAGACCTAATTTATACTGACTTCATTTTACATCACCAAGCAATCAAGCAAAACTTATTATTTATGCTGGCTTCATGTGGTTGCTTGATGTATGATGATGCCATTAACCAAGGCATGCTTGTAAAGAGCCTCGTTTTACCAGACTTTAACGCTGATCAGATCGTTCAGACAAATCTCAACCAAGTAAAACACCATCTTCTTGTAGAGGTAGCAAGTGAGAAACAAGAATATATTTTTGTTTCATTTTTGGCTCCACAAGAACCGGTACGGTGCGGTCATCAGCTAGCATCTCATTGTGCTCTTGATCGCAGATATTTTCTCAGGCTGCCATGCTCTTGCTCACCAAAAGCGCAGCAATTACCTCAGCCCATTGTCTTATCTGACCGAAAGGGCGAGAAGACAGGCCAAAAAACACTAACAATCTTTTGGTTTGTGGAATCCTGAGTTGGGATCCTAGGTGCTTTTTTAATTCCTTCGCAATTACTAGAAAATTGAAACAAGGTGTACGAAATGTTGCGCTGTCGTCTCGTCAGGACAAACTTTAAATATGATAATATTGTATACCACTTAAGAATCCGATTAGATTTCGCTCAAAAATATATTCCGACAAGTAACTAGTCAGTAATGCAAAGTGGTCGAAGGCTATGATTAGGGATCATCTTCATGTCCGTGTGGACTCTGTACCGACCTACATCATCGTGGTGTCTAAAGGTGTTTGCACCGACTAGAATTAGACGTGGCTACTCAAGACGATTCTGACTATAACTCTTCATTGTTATCTTCTGAGACTCTGTTTCGTCACTGAGCTGGGTGTTGTTCCCATCTCGAGCATATTACTATTCCAGTTTTTGAGTAGGTCTCTATTTCTATTGCTGACTAAAATTCTATTCCTTCCTCGTCTATGACTCTTGTTTTTAGGGCTATTTATCCCCCTGTAAGTCTCATAATAGCAAAATACGCATAACATAAGTTATCTACATATGTAATACGTCAAGAGTGTTCTGTAACTTCTCCACATATAATGGTTTCGTCGTCCGTTCATGGTTTTTTTCCCGCAATGAGTTTCCACATTAAATCCTTGTCTCATGCTCCTGATTATTCTTCATTGTTTTTATATCTCGTTGTGCGGTTTACAACAAGTGGTATCAGAGTTTGGTTCTTCGCCCGATCAATCTAGAGCGTACTCGTCATGGCATCAATAAAGTATGATCTTCAGTTGCTGAATCGCGACACAAGATTTTCTTTCTACTAAGTCAAGATGCAATTTGTTCTATCACAGCTTGATTTGGATGATGCATTATTGGGAATCGACAAGATGCCCGCTGCATGGTCCGTTGAGGAGAAGCGAATGGGATATTAAGGCTCTCTCTCAAATTTATATTCATCTTTCTAATAATATCCTTCAAAAAATTTTGAAGGAGACTACCGCTACTGCGTATGTCTAAAGTTGAAACAAATATCCAAGACTAAAGATTTGACCAGTAAGATACATCTAAAGCAGAAGCCTTTCCCACTCAAGTTGGTAGAAGGTGTATTGGTACAAGATCATTTGATCGTGTTTAAATATGTGGTCACCGACCTTGAAGCCATGGAGGTCAAATACGACGATGAAAATTTGGGTCTTATTTTACTACATTCATTGTCTGTTTTGTTCTCTATATTTAGAGACACAATTCTCTATAGTTGAGATACTCTTATTCTAAAGAAGGGTATGAAGCTTTGTATGCAAAAGAAAAGATGAAAAGTATGATTTCGAGCAAAAGCTCGCATTCATATGCAAAAGGTTTGTCCGTTCGGGGTAGACTAGTTGAAAGATCTTTAACCAGTGATTCCAAAAACAGAAGCTTGAGCAGATACAAAGGTTGTTCGAAGTCGAAGAATAAGAAGTCATGCTGCTACTGCAAGAAGGGTGGATATGATATCTTCGAGTGCTGGAAACTCCAGAATAAGGAGAAGAGGAACAATAATTCCAAGAAAGATCCATAAGTTGATAAAGCTAAGGCCACCATTATCATAAAAGAAGGTTTTGAAAGGGAGATTCTTGTTGCCTTTGCTAATGATTCCAAAACTAGTGATGAATGGATTCTTGATTCAGCCTATACTTATCACATGAGCCCGAAACATAACTGGTTCATTACTTATGAGGACATTATGAGTGAATTAGTGTTAATAGGAGATAATACTTCATGTAAGATTATATGCATCGATTCTGTCTAGATGAATATGTTCGGTGGCACCATTAGAACTCTATCGCATGTCCAACACATTCCAAATTTAAAAAGAAATCTTATCTCATTGAGTACTCTTGATGTCAAAGGGTACCAGTTTATAGGTGAAGGTGGAGTTCTAAATATCTCTAAAAACTCTCTTGTTTTGATGAAAGGTGATATGAAGTCATCAAAACTTCATCAACTTCGAGGAACTACTCTGATAAAAAATGTTGTTGTTGCCTCGACTAGGTTGCCTGATGTTGATCAGAAAAGTCTATGGCATATGTGCCTCAGGTATATGAGTGAAGCTGGTTTTAAAGAGTTGTGCAAAATAAGTTGCTCGATGGTCAAGATATCGACCAATTAAAGTTTTGTGAATATCATGTCTTTGATAACAAGAAGAGGGTGAGTTTTAACATTGCAAATCACTCTTCAAAAGGCATATTGAATTATGTTCATTATGATTTGTGAGGTAAGTCCCACGTTTCGCCCTTGGAGGTGCAAATTATATATGATCATCATTGATTGTTACTCTCAAAGAGTTTAGGCAGACTTCATTAAGCACAATCTGATATGTTTAAGATATTCGAAGAGTAGAAGATTATGCTTGAGAAACAGACCAGTAAGTATGTTAAGAAACTCCGAATAGATGATGGTCTGAAATTCTGTTCAGGAGAATTTGAAGTATTATACCAATCAAAGGGCATTGTAAGGCATTACATAGTTCCGGACACACCTCAGTAAATAGTGTGGCCGAGCGTATGAATAGAACCATCATAGAAATGTGCGCAACATACTGTCTATGTTTGGTCTTTCAAAAAAGATTTTGGGATGAAGCCGCTTCTGCTGCTTGTCATCTAATTAATCGATCACCGAACACTTCCATCGACAAGAAAACTCTAATTGATATGTGGCCTGGTTCTCCTGCAGACTACTCAATTATAATAATTTTTAGCTATCATGCTTATGCTTATTTTGATAAAGGTAAACTTGAACCAAGAGCCATTAGGTGCATCTTCCTTGGCCATAAACCTATAGTTAAAGGGTATAAGTTGTGGAATCCTAAGACCGAGAAGGTGGTCTTGAGCAGAAGTGTTACTTTCGATGAGTATGCATTGTTGGAAGGAATTATGATCATTGATGCTCTCATTGAGAAGTAGTAGAAGACTAGCGTGCATGTGGAGTGCATTATTCATTCAGGATTCACACCAAAGGCCGACAAGGAGAATACACATGATATCTCTGTTCAAGCTCCGACCAATAATCTTCCAATAGGAACTAGTTGGAACCAACAATCTGTTGCAGCAGGTCAGGAAAGGAGGAAAATCCAGCATCCGAAGAGATTAATTGAAGAAACCAACATTGTGGCTTATTGTTTGAATATAGCAGAAGATATTGAAGGCACTACTTAACCTTTAATTTTTTTTCAGAGGCCATTTACTCTGATGAGTTAGAGAAGTAGATGACTGCCATGAATGAAGAAATGAAATCTCTCGAGACAAATTCCACTGGGAGTTGGTCGAACGTCTGATTGGAAAGAAATACATTCAGTGCAAGTGGATTTATAAGAAGAAAGAAAGCACATCTCTGATCGATCTGTCAGGTACAAGGCAAGATTCATTGCTAAAGGATACAACCAAATTCTAGCTATTGACTTTAAGATGTTTTCTCCACGGTTATGAAGCATAACTCTATTCGAACCTTACTCAATATTGCAGCTAAGCATGATTATGAGCTTGAGAAACTAGATGTTAAGATCGCATTCTTACACAAGGAGTTAGAAGAAGACATCTATATGGAGCAGCTGGGAGGTTTTGATATTCTGAAAAAGGGCAATTTGACATGCAAATTAAAGAAGTTTCTTTATGAGTTGAAGCAATCACCTAGACAATTGAATAAGATATTTGACTCATTTATGATATCTCAAGGCTTCAAGAGATACGACTATGATAACTGTGTTTATTTAAACACCGTCAACAATTCAAATATCTACTTGCTCCCATATATTGATGATATACTGATCGCGGCAAAATACAAGACTAAAATATGAAAGTTAAAGCCACAATTAAGTAGGGAATTTGAGATGAAGGATCTTGGTGTAGCAAAGAAGATTCTCGTTATGAAAATCTTCAAAGATCGTCGGTTTAAAAAGTTATACCTAAGTTAGAGATAGTATATTGAAAGAGTGTTTCGTCATTTCAATATACACAAGGCCAAAACAACCAATACTTCGTTAGTTGCACACTTCAAATAGTTGAAGAAGTTGAATACATGTAAAGTATTCCAAATGTAAGTGTATTCCACATGGTCTGCTCTTGCCCTGACTTATCTCATGCTTTAAGTGTTGTTAGTAGATATATGGTTAATCCAAGGAAAGACCACTGAAGAGCAGTTTAGTGGATCTTCAGATATTTGAATGGCACTTCTAATTCTTGTTTGCAGTTTGGAAAGACTAATGTTGGACTGGTCAGATATATGGATTCTAATTTTGCTAGAGATTTATATAAGAAAAGATCTCTTACTATATATATATATATATATATATATATATATATATATATATATATATATATATATATATATATATATATATATATATATATATATATATATATATATATATATATATATATTCAATGTTGGAGGTTGTATCGCAAGCTAGAAAGCTTGTTTGCAAACTTCTATTGCTCTTTCAACCGCTAAAGCCGAGTAAATGGCTATTTCAGAAGGCTATAAAGAAGTTGTTTGGCTAAGTCTATACACTGAACGTTGTGAAAGTACATCTTGCACCAATATCCATTGTGATAGAGTGTTATTTGTCTTACAAAAGATCAAATGTTCCATGAGAGAACAAAGATCGTTGATATTATATATCACTTCATCCGAGGAATTATTTCTCAAGGTGATGTTAATATTTGCAAGATTAGTACTCATGATAATCTAGCTGATATGATGACAAAACTAGTTCCTACCGCTAAATTTGAGCACTGCTCATATTTGGTCAGTACTACTCATTAGTTCTTTTGGATATTTGACACACAAGAAGTGTTTTACAAGCTATTCGAAAAGTTCTTTGGTTCTTTTTTGCTACAGGAGGAATTTGGCTCAAGGTGGAGATTGTTGTATTTTATGATCCAAATCTGGTCGATCTGACCACTTAAGAATCCGATTAGGTTTCGCTCAAAGATATATTCCAACCAATAACTGGTCAGTAACACGAACTTATCGGAGATTATGATTAGGGATCATCTTCATATTTGTGATGGACTCTACATCGACTTGCACCATCGTGGTGTCCAAATGTGTTTGCGCCGACTGGAGTCAAACATGGCCACTCAAGGCATTTTCAACTACAACTGTTCACTGTTATCTTTTGAGACTCTGCTTCACCTCTAAGTGGGGTGTTGTTCCTATCTTTGAGCAAGTTACTATTTTAATTTCTGAGTAGGTCTTTGCTTCTATTTCTGACTAGGACTTTGTTCCTTCCTCGTTTGGGACTCTTATTCCCAAGGTTATTTACTCCCCTATAAGCCTCATGATAGCAAAGTGTGCTTAGCACAAGTTATCTACACATGTAATACGCCAAGAGCATTTGTAACTTCTCCTTCTATAGTGATTTCGCCGATTGTGCATTTGTGGTTTTTCCCGCAAGGGTTTTCCACGTTTAATCTTTGTCTTGTGCTCCTAGTTATTCTTCATTGTTTCCATATCTCGCCGTGTGCAATGGAGAGTTCAGTAATCATCAAACAAACTAAGCTTTACAACTTCAAAAGTTATCTACTCTTGTAATCTACCAGCACATAATCATGTCATAATCATGCAGGATTGCCCCCCATCCATTAACTACATTAGCAAGCTTTCTGCTTTCTGCCCATGTGAAAGCTCTGCACACTCTGCATTTTCATGACCCAATGCAACACATGTGTGAATCTTAATGAGGGAAGCAAAAATAGAAGCATAGTAGACTATATATGAATCATGAAACTAGGTATGCATCGAGGAGTTTGGAATCTAGCACTTCATTCTGATGAGAAGCACTTGTTCAACATGGAATGCCGACACATACTGATAAAACATTTGCCAAAGAAATAGAGTAGGTGACACAAGAATGGAATGGTTTATTTATCTAGGTCCTGGTATTTCTAGTAGGTAAGTATCCCACTCTCAGGTCAGATACAAACCTATAATTATGGTTACCTTTTGGCAAATGGTACAGATACTGAGATATTAACAATAGGAAATTAGGTAACATTTGGATTTCCAAATAGTAAGGACAATAGGAGCATTTCTTTATCTTGGCTATGGTCCATTTCTGAGCGTTGTATATGTATCTACCCTCTTTGATGAAAAAAATTTAGCCCTTCATTACATCACCATGGAAACATCTAGCTATGCATGAATCAAATGTAGTAGCATGCAGTGGTACAATTGCAAACTTATCTTTTTCTCAATAAATACTCACTCTGAGCAAGAATATATATATGTTGTTTAAGATACCATCACGACATCCAACATTCAACTTTGGTTGCTCCTTTTTATATATGTTAGTGTAGATTCTATTTTCACATGATAACACTTGCTTTTGGCTTTTCTTTCTTTATGAAAATTTTCATCATAGTAGCTTGGCACATATGGAAGCAGAGAAACAGAAAGAATGTTGACGGGGAAAGGCACATATTGATGCTTGGAAAAAGGGTGTTCAAAGAGGTCAATCCGATATGCAGATATTGAAAGATGATTTACATCATACAATTTTTTCCTGGCTAGACTCTATTTGAGATTGTGTACAGTTTGTTTCTCTTTGGCTATGGCTTGTAAATATTATTTCCTTTAAATATGTATGTATGTATGTATGTATGTATGTATGTATGTATGTATGTATGTATGTATGTATGTATGTATGTATGTATGTATGTATGTATGTATGTATGTATGTATGTATGTATGTATAATGCAGTAAAAGCCTCTCCTATTGTCTTCCTATAAAATAATAGTTTTTAAATATTACTAGTCAAAGTTAGAGATATTTTACTGCACACTTTCTAAAACATCATATATGTCAGACCCAGATTTAGTCAATCCAGAATCCTCTATGAAACCACTGCACTATTCTCTGGATCAGTAGATAGTGCTCATAGATATATCGCTGAATCATTTCGTACGTGATGCAAACTATACCATTCATTAATATTACATATTAGAGTTTAAATACACTGCATCAAGTCAACTTTACAATAGGATCGATAAGGCCAAATGGATACATTACATAAATACATAAACAAAAGCGAAAGCAAAAGGGGAGGATACATCTCGCCATAGGCAAGCGACTGGGGTAAGTTGTGTGCAATTGATATTAACCAAGAGTTTGGATAATATGGGTGCACGCAAACACCAACTTAGTTAGCATGACTGGGGTAAGACCTAGACTACAAGAGACTATCTAAATCTCCTCTTGTTCTTCACCATTAGCTCTTGGGACGTTGTAGTACGCGTAGTGACCTTGGTCCATAGGTTTTGAGGGATTTTGTGAGTGATGGTGAGCACAAGAAACAATGCTCCGTGAGCCAACATGTAGAATGCAGTAGTATACATACATAGTTCAATAAAGGTAGGCTCGTGTTCTTTTATTTGCTAAAAGCAATATTTGAAAACTACACTTATTAGAAATTACTAAGACTTAGCATTTTTATTAAACCATATTTTATTAAAGAGAGTAAAAGTGTGCAATATTTATAACGGTGCAGGTTCTATCCACTTGTTACATGGTTCCATTCACCGTATACTAGTTTTTGATACTAGGGTTACATCCACCCATTACCATTATTGGGTTACACCTACCCAGGGGAATCCAAATCAATGTTACATCAACCCGACAAGTTTTTGTCCCACCCATAAGGTTTTAGAAATAGAGACTAACTCAAGTAAGTTCCCATGCCCGCTCTAGAGCGTGGGCACAACTGTTCGAACAGTTTATACTCTGCAAAGACTATATACTTTACCCATAAGAGATAATCAACTTATTATGTTTCACCACAAGACCTTTACAATGCATCACCCAGTGTAAGTTACACCCACTAAGATTTCATCTGAGTGAGGTTACATCCACTGTACCCAACCCCCTCCTACACCACATGGTGGCTTACATTAGCGACACGACCCGTATTTACGATGGCTTAAAACTAACGACACGACTCGTGGGTCACTCCAATAGTGCAACCCGCACTAGTGGATGCAAATTATTTAGCTAGATCGTACCCATTATAGACTTGTTGTTGTACTATTTTACATTGAAAAGTCATCATAGGATTCAGTTCTTAAAGTTATTTGAATGATGCTACCATAATCCATAATTTCTCATGTTACATCTGCACCAACCATCTGCCTAGATATGGTAACAGTAAATTCCAGGGTTTTGAGAAGCACAAAACTATGTTATCTCAAATATACCAGTCATTTCCCTCTAATGATTGCCCAAAATAAGTTTCATGATGAAAAGATGATGATATGGCAAATTAATGCCCCGGTACTTAAGCAAGGTTAGCATGACGCTTAAGTATGAATTATAGCTAGTAAAGTTACCATTATAGTCTGTAGGGTGACAAGGATTATGTGATTCCAGTATCCAAAGGATGGTATAAGAATACAACATTAAGTAGGTATGTATCTATAACCTTAAATTTAATATACAGTTGCAAAACAAATAATAGCATACAATTTGATAATTGAAACAACATAAATTTGCATAAAATATAGATTCAATATGATCAAAACATTGACTCACCTGACTCACAAGTGCAAACATCTTGAGCTGTCTCATACTGCAGCTCTTCTGTGTCTTCGTACTCTATTTGGATGATCGCATCGGAAAGAAAATAAACACATGAGTAAAACAAATAAATTCAAATAAACTCCAAATTGAACAATTCCACTGCCACTAGATATATCTTGAATTTACATAAATTTAGAAATAAATTTTATTAAATTTGGAGTTAAATAATTTAGAGTTAAAATGAGTTAGAGTGAACTCTCCAAAGTTTAAATTTAGATTAAATCAAAAAATAACCAAAGGAGAGAGAGTACTCTCCCATTGATAGGTGGGGTCCACCAGATTTAAATTAATTTTTAAAACATATTTCTTCTGAGAAAGGCTACAGAGGCTAACAAGTGGGACCCATGGGATTTTAATTTTAATTTGAAATATTTTCTTAAAGGAAAAGTTTAGGAGGTTGATAGGTAGGACCGAGTACTGTGCAAGTAGTAGAATAGGACCCACATGGTAGTGACTCTGCTGCTTTTAACCAGTTTTAAAAGGATTCTTAAATGGTTGTGGCACACATGTCATAGAGACAAAGGCCTAACTTAACAAGTGGGGGCCCACACGTCAGCGGGGGTTAACAAATACTAATCATGGTCATTAGAGTCTAATCCTCACACTACAGTAGCTCTTCCTCCCCCCGAGCAAGGCACAACTCACCGCTTGTGAGAGGGGCCACAACGGTTGGAGGGAAGGGCCAAAATGGAACCCTCGACTCGGTCCAAACCTCTAAGCGAGGTGATGGGGCTCAATTTGGAGCACGGGGTGACCAGTGGTGAGCTTGGCAGCAGCAAAGCACCGGAGCATGGCACCATGGCGGTTCACAACACTAGAAGCTACTTACTTGCTAGGAGAGCACCTAGAGGTGGAGGGGAGCTTAACAAAAACAAGGGCAAAGCTCAGGGAAGAGGGGAACATGTTGCCAACATTAACTCGGTCGGTGGTGAGGTGGACGACACAGATGGCTCGTCGGAGAGGGAAAGGATGGTCGGCGTGGCACAGGATGGCTTCGGGACTCCAAGGTGAAGCTCCAGATGCGAGGAATCGTAAGGAGGCACGATGCTTCATGGTCGGTGTTGACGTCGACTCGGGCAATCGGAGGGGAGGAAGAAGGAGGTGGGAGGTGTTCGAGGCAATTAGAGAGGAGGGGATGGAATTGGGGGCATGAGGAGATGATGCACGAGCTTTATAGTCAAGGGGGAGCGCTAGCTGTTGAGCAGCATTAAGTCCCATGCAGAGGTCAAGAGCGATGACGTCTGCGCACAACACCGGTGCAAGGCAAGGGACGCAAAGCTAGGCATGCGATGCGAAAGGAGTAAAGGCAGAGGTGACACATAGAGACAACGGTCGGGCAAAAATATGGGCACACGAGGGTGACGCGGCATGGGCGCGGCGAACACAGCCATGGGCGCACTGAGAGGAGAGGGGGAGGAGGATGAAGGGCTAGGCCTGGCAGGGGTGGTGTGGTACTAGCAAGGCACAGTGGTGCACAGGGGCAGGCGGGTGTGGTGGACGCTGCAGGCTGTGCGACGGGTGCATGCATGATGCAGTCAGCGTGCTCGTCGTGCACAAGCTGGGTAGCATGGGCCAGCCTAGGCCAGGCTGAAGGACAGAAGCCAGGTGAGCTAGGGAGAGGGGAGGATGGGCTAGGCCAAGCCCAAGGGAGGTTTTGAAATTTTGAAATTCGATTGAAATTTGAGTTAAACTTTTGAATAAAATTCAAATTTGAATTTTATTCAAGCAAACTTCATGGCTCCCAAAATGGGATGTTACAATATATTACTAAATAGAGGGGGTAATCAAAATGTAATGCCATTTTTTTGTGTGATTCCAAACTTATTCCCTCAATAAACAAAAAAGTGTGTTGCTAACTTGATCAAATCATAGTAGACGATAAGGATGTGAATTTGACCAAAGTGCGAGAGAACAAAGTAGCCATGTTATTTATCATGCTAAACCATATCAATTTAACATAAAAGTATATATTTATTCTGTTAATGCAGTTCATTTCATGTCAATACAAGATAGCAACATTTTCTTACCTTTAGATGCAGCCTTTTTCTAAAAGGCCATCAAAAGAATAGTTTAAATAAAGCTTTTATCAAAAAAAAAAGAAAGAAAGAAGTCCACTTTATCCTCCTCAACTTTTACCCAAAGTCCAAATAATACCCTCAACTACGAAACTGTTCACTTTACACCCCTTGAATATTGAAACCAAAGCAAATCACCCCTTGTCCTAAAACACCCCGGTTTTGGATGACGTGACGTCCATGTGTACAGGCATCACTGATGGTCATACCAACACTACATCCTCTCTTACCTCAATCTCACCTCCCCTGCACCACTCCTCCTGTTGCTTCCCTTCCTTTTTCTTGCTGTCGCATCCTCTACCACTGGTGTGGCCTATGGAAGATGAGCGGTGTAGCCCATGGAAGATGAGCGACAGACGATGGCACTGCCTGCACGTGGCCTGCGGGGTAGGCTATGGGGGGAGAGGCAGGGCCAGCCGAGTGGAGTTAGGATAGTTTGGTGGGCTATGTGGGTTGCGTTGAGCATTGTTCTCTAGAGTCTGGACATTGCTCTTCCACCTCTCCACCTTCCTCGGCCTCCCCTACTGGTCGCTCCCCACTGCCTGGCTCTCCTGCCTAGGCAATCACAACAACTCCATGACCGCCTCTGCTGCAGCCACCATTGTCGCCGGAGAGGCTAGACGCCTTGCACCCCAGCTCTACCTCCCAGGAGTGAGTGGTTCTTGTCTTCTTGAACTCGCCCTTGTGATTCCTATTTCTTGGATTGGTGCTTGATTTCTCATAAATAGTGTTTGCCTTGTCTTTCTTGGTTTTTGGGAGTCTTGCCTTGCCTCTTAGTTTGTAACAGTGATTTTAGTGGATTTTGTTTTTAAAAAATGGAGTTCGATGGGTTTCTATGATGGAAACTAATGGAGAGTAGTTGATCGCTTTCTTCTGCTATTTTCAGTGAGTTTGTGAGTTGAGGTCGAGTCGGCAGAGGAGGAAGAAGGAGATGAGTACGAGAGAGAGGAAGGTGACATGGCTGTTATGTAGCACAATCTGGTGATGTGGCCATCGATGTAGCAAAATCATTAGCTAAACTTATATACATGGACACCACACTATCCAAAATTGGTAGGTTTAGAGCGAGGAGGTGAGTTGATCCGGTTTAGGGGTGGCAATTCCCCCATGAGGACGGCCCCCGCAGGGAATATTCCCATGGAGGGCAGGGGCGGGGGTGATCTCCCCCCACGAGGGACAGGGATGGCCCCCGCTACGCTAGTGGGGTGGGGACAAGGGTTGCCCTCCCCCTACAGGACTCCACGGGGCCCAGTAAATATAAAAAATATTCTTTTAATAATAGATAATATTTTTAATATAAAATTTTATTTTTTCCTTGTATATTTAACTAAAACTTGAATCTATATGTTATAATATATATTTAAGCTATATTTTGAAAAAAAATACCTAAATAATTATAAATAATAAATAAAGTCATATTATTATTTTTTATAAAATATTTAGCCTATTTTTAATCTCCTGCGGGATCCCCGTGGGGTCAGGCCCCCATAGGGACCGAGGACCATCTCCCCCCGGTAGGCTTAGCAGGGTTGGGGCAGGGCGTGCTAGGGGGGGTCGAGGTGGGGCCATGGGGGCCTCCCCCGGGACCCCTACCCCGTTGCCACTCCTGATCCAGTTTTGATAGTTGGGGATGTAAAGTGAACGGTTTCGTAGTTAATGGTGTTAGTTGAACTTTGAACATAAGTTGAGAGGGGTAAAATAGACTTCTTCCAAAAATAAAGACCCAATAAGAGCACTATTGCACGTGTGCAGAATATAGCCAACTAAACGTTGTTAAAGTGCGCCCAGCAAGCCATGGACTCAACTGTCTATTGCTTATTTTTCTTAGAGCAACTCCAGCAGGGCCCCTACTTGAGCCCTCATCCTACTTTTGAGGGCCGAGGGGCAAAAAACTCACTCCAGCAGGGCCCCTACTTGAGCCCTCAAAAGTAGGGGGCCCTCAAATCTCCCCCTCGAGCCCTCATTCCTGGGGGGCCTGGAGGGAGCCCCTACTTTTGAGGGCTCAAGTAGGGGCCCTGCTAGAGTGAGTTTTTTGCCCCTCGGCCCTCAAAAGTAAGATGAGGATGAGGGTGGGTCCTATGTGTCATCCCCCTAAGAATGAATTTGAGGGTCCTGTTTTGAGGGCTCCTGCTGGAGTGTAGCCCAAAAAACAGAGCCCTCAAAAGTAGGGAGAGCCCTCAAATAAAAAGTAGGGGCCCTGTTTTGAGGGCTACTGCTGGAGTTGCTCTTAGGTGTCGATCTTGCAAGCAAGGCTGAGGTATGCTTTCTTAGGGTCCATTGGAACGTGCGAATTTTTTTTATGTTTTCTATAAAATTCCTCCAATCCAAACAAGACCATAAGAGGGATAAAAGCAAAGGAATATCTCTAGTTAACTTTTCTGAAAAAAATATACCTATTTAACCTTTCGTAATTATTTAGATTGTAGTGCAGGCAGTTAGACTTTGTTGCACTTCAATCTTTATTTTGATGTTGATTCCTAGTTAAATTTTTAGTACTATCCACTTTTAGCAGGAAGGCCAACATTCTTACTACGCTATAACGTGTCAGTTGATGAGTAGTTTGCTCACACTAAAAATGTAGGTACAAGATCCACAGCTTGTCACCAAAGAGAGTAGAGCACTCATGCAATTGAAAAACAAGTTTTTTTTACCTGTGAAGCACATCCTTGCTTGGTCTAAAGCAAAGCTACGTAATGATCACTAGATTAGACCCATCAAAACCACTTGCCACAACCTTGATTTCCAAGGAAGA
This sequence comes from Dendrocalamus latiflorus, assembly GCA_017311315.1. Lineage (NCBI taxonomy): Eukaryota > Viridiplantae > Streptophyta > Magnoliopsida > Poales > Poaceae > Dendrocalamus > Dendrocalamus latiflorus. Next base: position 4,253,890 of record CM029636.1, on the reverse strand, counting down.
GAAGGCACTTATGATCCCATATAATCTTAAGACAAATAATCCCTCCACAGGACAGACCTAGTTCTCATTTACTTTAGGCAGAGAGAGAGAGAGCGCGCCAACGGGATTGGACAAAGCGCCTATTCTTTTTCTTCGAAGGTGGCGGTTTTTGACTTTTGCTACAGTACCTAACTTTCAAATGGAGTATTTTCTCAAGACGGGGTCTACAAGTTAAACGATGTACACGTTAAAAACATAACATCTATACCATCTAAAATCGCAAATGAGTATTTATTTCTCCGTAATCTGTACCGTAAACAGCCAAAATTCAAAAATTTCAGCAAAAAGTCATAAGCCGCAGCCGCAGCCGTTGCCAAATATGCCCTTAATATTTCCCAGATAACTCCATACCAAAGCATTAAAGCAACAGCAAGAGGTTAAAATTTTCTCCAAAGACAATCATGCATGTCGGGACAAAGTTAAGGTCAACTCTTGTGATCTACGACGGAAGCATACTTCAGTTTTTGGGTTCCTGAAAACCTGATTTCTTAATGGAAGATTCCACACACAAGAACATGATGCTGGTTTCAAGGAGCTCCTGCCACCTTATGCACATTATTTTTATGAGCTGTAAGTGCTGGATTAGAAAAACTAATTCATGTGCACATAGTGAGGCCAAGTTGTGACTGATCAAGTAGCCGATGGCAGGGAAAACAATTTCGATTTAGAAAATTTTTTGGACCCCTCCAAGAAAACTGAATTTCAGAAATTTCAAAAATTTTGGAACTTTTTCGGAAAAATTTGGTCGAAATATTCAAAAATACAATTTGAATTCAAAAAATGCAAATATATTAAAAATTACCTAATCCTAGCGGATTCCCAAGAGAGGCGCAGGGGGAGGAAGAGGCAGAAGTGGCGGCTTTTGGTCAAAGTTGGTGGTTGTGTCGGATGAGAAGAAGCAATGGTGGGGCGAGAGCATAGGGATGAGGATTGGGGGCGTAGGGTAGTGGAGGTGGAGATGGGAGAGGGGCGGAGGAGGAGGTGGCAGTGGGGGGAGGAGGTGGAGCAATGGAGGAGCATGGCAGCGATGGCGGCCATGGGTTTGGTCCGGTTAGGAGGAGGCGATCGACAGCATGGGGGTGGGGGGAGGAAGGAAGAAGGGGAGGGGAGGGGAGGGGAGGGGAGAGGTGGCTCTAGTGGGGAGGTGGCATGGGGGTAGGGGGAGGAAGGAAGAAGGGGAGGGGAGAGGCTACTCTGGTAGGGTGGCGGCATGGGTATGGGGGAGGAAGGAAGAAGGGGAGGGGATCAATTCGGGACTCGGGAGGAGGTACAGTGGGTGAGTTGCTTAGTCCGGTCTAGAGATGGCAATCGAGCGCGGTGGGTACGGGTAATGCTTGCCCATACCTGTACCCGTAACCCTGATTTACGCCCACAGGTATACCCGCGAAGGATGACAGGTGAAAAACCTCGCCCATACCTGTCGCCCGCAGGTACCCGTCGCATGTGGGTATACCCGTTTACCCATGAATTGAGAGTCACCATCTGAGAGTTAAACTAATGACATATACATATAAGCAACAATTGTTGCTAGGACATATAATAGCTACCAAAAAATTTTATAACAATCAATAGCAATTAGAGATATGGAAAAGTTTATAACAATCAATAATAATTAGAGATATTGCTATGACTACGCTGTTAAGGAAATAGAGTTATATTAGGATATAGAGTTTGTATTCTATTCCATATATGTCTTATCTCTATATGGCATATCCTCTTGTACTCTCCTATATATATGACCATTTGGGTCTCATATCAATACATACAATATTCATAAAAAAAATATGTCTTATCTCTAATATAACTCTATTTCCTTAACATACGTCACCTGTGAATCTATATCGCGGGTAAACGGGCGGGGCGGGTACGGGTGGAGCTTACCCATACCCGTACCCGTTTACCCGACGGGTAGAGTGTTCCCCTAATTTCATACCCGTGGGTAAAGAAAATATCTCATACCCGACTCTATTAGGGTATTTACTCCCGGGTAAACGGGTAAACGGGCACAATTGCCATCCCTAGTCCGGTCGGTGGATGGGCCAAAAATTTTTAAAACGGACTGAAATTTTTGGTTGAATTGGACTTTTTTCAGGGTGAGCCAAAAAACTAAATTTCATCGAATTTAGCGAAATTCAGCCTGAAATTGTAATCCTAGCCGATGGTAGGTTCAGAATCTTACTATTATACCAGCTCCCCCTTTGTATTTGTTGGTGTCTGGATAGTGGGGCCATGTGGTCATAAACTCATAGTGTCAAGTAATAAGTAAAATCAATTTTCCTGGTTGCTGTTGCAGTTATGGAACAGCTGCTAGCCGGCTACTCCCAGAGAGGTACAGTAAAAAAGTAATTACAGTTTACACTTGTATGCATCAACTTGCAGGTATGCTTCAGAATGTTGGTGAGAACATTTGCCACTTGGCCAAATCTTAAATGTAAATCTTCAGATAGTAACTGAGCTCACATGCAGTAAAACTAAAACTAAAACAAAAAATACTTGTTTTTTTTAAGAAGCATTTTTTATTTTTGAAGAAACAACTTCTTTGGAGACACAAAAGATGAAAAAGTGTATTGCTAAAAGCTACAGTTTCACATTGATTAGCAGTTCTTGAAAAGCTTCATAATTTGTAGTGGTGTTCATGTGTTCTGATGCAGTTACCAAATCTGAGTTTTCAACATACATAAGTTTTAGCTGGCAAAAGATAAAAACGCACATGAGCATTCTTCCGAAAGTTGCTGCCTTTCTACATTAAATCCAGTACGGAAAAACATCACTGAAAACATCTTATAAACCTAGAAGCAACAATTTATAGTAGCTCATAGAATGATAGAAAGGCCATAATACATAGGAGAAAGCAAATGAAGAAATTTGTAAATTGGTCAGAAGAAGCTGGTTGGCTCCTTCCCTCAGACAGAGACAGCTAGAGCTGGACTGGCAGTGCCCTCCCAAAGCAGCAAACCAAACAAACCCCCAAAAAAACCAAAAAAAAATTGCCTCTGGTTCTTTTCCTTTTTTATTTTCGCTGAACAATAAATACATTGGCGCTGCTACAGTTGCTACAGTACTAGTTACACAGCCTGCGGCTCTCTTCTTGGCCACAACTCACAAGCCATCCTGCTTGCTGTGTGTCACCCCACTCAAACCCTTCAGCTAAGGGAAAAAGTTTTTTATGCTAGGAATTCTCTTAGGACTTGACAGTGATGCTGCCTCTTTCCACTGCCTATATATCTGCCCTCCATCCCAGTCCAGTGCTCTCTGAAGCTGCTTCTTCTCCTGCCCTGCCTATAACTCAATCTTGCTCCCTGTGCTAGCTTGCTATGCTCCCTATGCTCTTCTTGCCTTTGTAGCCTAGGCTCCTTAGCTTCTTCCATGGATCCACGCTAAATGCATTGCAAGCTTGCAAATTGGTAGCTTTTCTTCTTGTTCTATCTGCTGCAAGATGTAAGCAGGGCCTCATTTGATACCAGGTGGCCATCTGAATATCCTCTCAGATCCTTTTTTCCTGAGAAAGTGAAGCTCTTTTGGTCCAACAAATGGAGGAGAGCTTCGTACCCTTCCGAGGCATCAAGAATGACCTCCATGGGAGGCTCATGTGCTACAAGCAAGATTGGACCGGAGGATTCCGTGCCGGTATCAGGTATGTACAAGTTAGCCGCATCTGTGTAGGAGCTAATTCTTTTCTTGCCATTGTGTTCTTGAGGAGTAGAAATTTTCCCTTGCCATGATGCCAAGATCTTGAAACTTACTGTGATGGAGATAATCTTTTTATTGCTCTAGCATTGTGTTCTTGGCCCAAGATCTTGAAATGAAGTGCTTTATGATTTATTTTAGGATCCTAGCGCCGACCACTTACATATTCTTCGCTTCCGCGATACCGGTGATATCATTCGGAGAGCAATTGGAGAGGAACACTGGTAATGGAGGAGTCAAACTTGCTGTTCTTTGTGTTTGTGTCTGGTTTGGTGTTAGTTTTACTACAGTGAGTGAGTGAGCAGAAAAGCTTATTTGGGCGTTCTAATGGTTTTGGGCAGATGGAGTCCTCACAGCAGTGCAAACGTTGGCATCCACAGCCCTGTGTGGCATAATCCACTCCATTGTGGGAGGGCAGCCTCTGCTGATCCTTGGCGTCGCCGAGCCGACCGTGCTCATGTACACATTCATGTTCAACTTTGCCAAGGACAGGCCCGAACTTGGCCGGAACCTGTTCCTTGCTTGGACCGGTTGGTAGGTCATCCTTGTCACAATGATGCAACTTCTTGTGGTGGATTGGTTCAATTGTGGCATATTTCATTTGGTTTTGATGTTATGTCTGTATGCAGGGTCTGTGTCTGGACTGCCATCTTGCTGTTCCTGCTGGCGATACTAGGCGCGTGCTCGATCATCAACCGGTTCACCCGTATCGCTGGCGAGCTGTTTGGGCTGCTGATTGCAATGCTCTTCATGCAGCAGGCCATCAAGGTTTGTGCGAACTGCAGCCTCTTTGGTGCTGCCATTGCTCATTTAGGCCTGAAATCCTGTGCTGATGCGGAAATTTTCTGAAGATATTTTGTTGATGTTGGTTTGCTTTCTTTGAGATGGATGGGGTATGAACTTTGTAGCAGACACCAATCCCCCTCTAAAAGTTGTGTACTACTCTAGTCAAGCTGAATCAACCAACTAGTGGGGGAATCTACTAGGTTGGTCAAAGACATGTGCAAAAGCTGAAAAGCACGAGATGTCCCCAAATTCCAGTTGCAGTGATTCTGATGATTGGTCATTGCTCCAACTGAATGTTTCTTTGTCCTAAATTCCAAACAATGGAACTGGATATACTCAAGAATGCTTATTTGAAAAACTGACCGGTGTCAGAAGTATTTTGCAAGCTGAATTCATTGTAGACAGTAGACACTTGCATATGTAGCTTAAATATCTGTGTTGGATGCAGGGACTTGTTGACGAGTTCCGTATTCCTGAGAGGGAAAACCGAAAAGCATTAGAGTTTGTTCCATCATGGAGGTTCGCCAACGGAATGTTTGCTATCGTATTATCATTTGGCCTTTTGCTCACTGCACTGCGGAGCAGGAAGGCACGATCGTGGCGCTATGGAGCAGGTATGTATTGGAATTTGTAAATGGTCCTGCAGATGCTATGAGAATTTTCTTGGCTTCAATCTCCACCTTCTGTGTTACTTATGACTGTTAAGCACTTCAGTTGGTCCAATTCTGAATTCCTCGTGATACGTTTATTCTACCTAGGTTGGCTGCGTGGCTTCATCGCCGACTATGGTGTTCCACTGATGGTGCTAGTATGGACAGGAGTTTCTTACATACCACATGACAGTGTGCCGAAAGGAATTCCGCGACGACTTTTCAGTCCTAATCCATGGTCCCCTGGTGCATATGACAATTGGACAGTCATCAAGGTACTCAAAAATTCTCCAAAATTCTGGAGCATTCAGTTTCTTCATGTGAACCATCAGAGCTCATCAAATGTTTCCAATATCAATGTGCAGGATATGCCACATGTGCCACTCCTGTACATCCTTGGTGCCTTCATACCGGCTACGATGATTGCTGTTCTTTACTACTTTGATCACAGTGTGGCATCCCAGCTTGCTCAGCAGACGGAGTTTAATTTGAGGAAGCCTCCATCTTTCCACTATGATTTGCTTCTCCTAGGCTTCCTGGTATGCCCAGATGAGCATAATCTCTAAGTAATAACTTTATCTTTTGTTGTATATTTTTCTTATTTCGGTCTCGTTCTTGAACAGACATTATTATGTGGCCTAATTGGTATCCCTCCATCGAATGGTGTCATTCCACAGTCGCCCATGCATACAAAGAGCTTGGCTACTCTCAAGCACCAGGTACGCTGTGAATGTTCTGAACTTTTGATTACTTGATTAGTACTTGACACTACAATCTGAATATCCGATTGCTCATTCACATGAAAAAAAACATTTTTCTACAGCTACTACGTAACCGACTAGTAGCCAGGGCACGACAAAGCATGCGCCAGAATGCGAGCTTGAGCCAACTGTATGGCAGCATGCAGGATGCTTATCAGCAGATGCAGACACCACTGGTCTACCAGCAACAGTCCATGAAAGTACGCACAAATCCGATGAAGTTAATTCCTCACTTATTAAAACAATCTAGCATATGTATCTAATATTTCTCTACAATTGTTTCATAAAATGTAGGGCTTAAATGAGCTTAAAGACTCGACTGTCCAGTCAGCATCAAGCATGGGTAACATCGATGCACCAGTTGATGAGACGATCTTTGACATAGAGAAAGAAATTGATGACCTGTTGCCCATTGAGGTCAAGGAGCAAAGGTTGAGCAACTTGCTCCAGGCTGCGATGGTTGGGGGTTGTGTCGCTGCTATGCCATTGCTCAAGAAGATCCCGACATCTGTCCTCTGGGGCTACTTTGCCTTCATGGCCATTGAGAGCTTGCCCGGTAACCAGTTCTGGGAGAGGATCTTGCTGCTCTTCACTGCTCCAAGCAGAAGATACAAGTGAGTTTCACTCACTTCATTACTATTGATTCAGCACATCTGATCTTGTTATGGCAGATAGGTATGCATGCACAGATGTACAAAGTAGGAAAAAAATCTGATAGAAACAAGAAAGCATATCATTATACTATATACAACAATAGAATCAGATATCTTAAATAGTTAATAGTCTGATAATAAGCGCTACTGAGACAGACTGAGATGCTTACCTTTTACATATGCCAATCTTCACAGGGTGCTAGAAGAGTACCACACCACATTTGTCGAGACCGTGCCATTCAAGACGATAGCCATGTTCACACTCTTCCAGACTACATATCTGCTGGTCTGCTTTGGGATCACATGGATCCCCATAGCTGGGGTTCTTTTCCCCCTCATGATCATGCTCCTGGTTCCGGTCAGGCAGTACATCCTCCCTAAGCTCTTCAAAGGTGCACATCTGACTGACCTGGATGCAGCGGAGTACGAGGAATCACCGGCTATACCATTCAGCCTTGCTGCGGTGAGTTCATACACTTTATCTGTCCTGACAAGCACTATTCTCTCGTTTACCAACATGACATTTTTTTCTAAGCTTTAAGCTGATGACGAGAACATTTTTAATCCTGTTGCACTTGCTTGACACTTAATGCTGTCCATTTCAGCAAGATATTGATGTCGCATTGGGACGCACCCAGAGCACAGAGATCCTTGATGATATTGTCACCAGAAGTCGTGGCGAGATCAAGCGCCTGAATAGTCCTAAGATCACCAGCTCAGGCGGCACTCCTGTGGCAGAACTGAAAGGCATCCGCAGTCCTTGTATTTCTGAAAAGGCGTACAGCCCTCGCGTCACTGAGCTGAGGCATGAACGCAGCCCTCTAGGGGGGAGAGGCAGCCCAAGGACCGGTGAGACACGGCCATCCAAGTTGGGCGAAGGCTCGAGCCCGAAGTGAAGCAATAATGCTGAATTGCTCATATAAGCTATGCAACTCCTGGAAATAAAAATATGGATGATTTCAGTACTAGTCCACTATATGATGTCTACTGATGATATGATGTCTACTGATGAAGTATGAGATTGTTTATGTATATCTCTAGCCTATTTTATCTTTGTTCTTTTCTTCTTCCTTGTGCCTCCTGATCCAACGGAGCACCATATGTGTAATCTCTCAACTAGCAGAATATTAGTGACTACTTTGAAAATTTTGTGAGTTTCACTTTGCTATATTCCTGTCATAACTTGGAGAGTATCATTCATTCTTACTGAAATTTTTTCATATTTCATTGATTTTTACGTGAAATTGGTGAATAATGATCATCATTTCTGTTTGCGTCTTTGTTGAGCTTAAGTATGAGTGCTATATACGCATACTCTTCATAAAAGACGGAACTTCTTGTGTTGTCACTTACCAGTTGGCATATGAAACTAAAGTGAGCCTATTTCCCTTCTGAATATTGGGCATGTTTTGCTGGTCACGTACACAAGCGAATAGAAACAAGTTCAAGCTGTTTTTAAGAACAGCTCAAGCTTGATTTTTTTTGAAGAACAGTATAAGCTTGATTGAATTATGCCTTATGCGAGGTATAACAGGTCAAGCTATTGAGTGAACCAGTTGATTGATGAAAACCTTGCTTGAATTTGTGACGAATTGACAATGATGCGGTCTGTATACACCTCTGCTTCGAGCGCACCTCATGCCATGTGTTTCAAATAAATGCTGTATGTGAGGTTTAATTTAGAATAGTTCTTCCGAAGTGTCCTGTGCTGATGCAAATTTCGTGACATCCAGTAAATTGGAAGTTAGGAGTTGGGGCAAATATACAATATACATCCAATCCAACAAATTTTTTGACTCAAGAACTTCATCAAGCGACACGCACGCGGAAAACAAGATAAAATCAGACATGACTGATTTAGACAGAAAGATGGTTGCATAGGGACATACCAATTGTCTGAGTCTAGTTGTAGGACAGGCCACGCTGATTCCAGCAGCAATTGGCTGGTAAAGGCACTAGCACAAGGTTAAAGGAGTGAGACGTGGCATGGCTGTACTGTTGTAATGAGTTGCAAAGTCACTGCCTCTAAGTTAGAATGCCTACTTCCAAGTACAGCTACTGAATACAGTGTCTTAATTGTACTTGTTCATGTTACTACAGACTGAGGGAAAGATGCCAAGAAGAAGAATTCAAGATGCAGCTCTTTCTGGTACAGTTTTATCCGATCAAAGAAACAAAGAAAACTGCAACACATGCCTGCAGTAGGTAGAAAGGGAGGGGAGTAGCCTCACAACCACATTCCTGTTTCAACTGCAGCCATTATTCGAACTTTAGAAGACATTGCATTGGTCCTGAAAGCATTGACCTGCTGA